>PISW01016373.1:0-13418 GCA_004023785.1 Mungos mungo | reverse complement strand
GATTCTCCCCACGCTCCATGTTTCAACCAATGTTACTTGCTGACCATCTGCACAGTCAGATGGCATTGACTACATCCCCTTTTCTCCGGCACATTCTCTGCAGGGTGTTCTCCTATACAAAGCATTTTCTTACCTAGGATGGATGTGGCTATAAACACGTGTGCTATTTCATGGTGCTTCCTAAAATTCCAGCTTGTCTAAACAAATTTCCATCTTTCTTTTGTAGACATGACCAAAGGAACAGTTTAGATAAGAAGCAATAGCAGAGGAAGATTGACGTACCTCAGAGAGAGCTCCCCCAGGTCTACGACTCAGGCAGTGCTGTTTTATTATGCACCGTCTCCTTCTAGTTCTTGTCTCTAAAAGATATCCAACTGTTTACTGGTCCATGTTCCCAAAACTGTTACAATAAAAATGGGCGCTTATCATTCCTTGACTTATTTCAGCCAAAGGCCAGTCAACAGCTTTGAAAGTATAGACAAGGAAACCGTGGGGAGAGAGATGACAGTCACTACTGGCTCATCTACTTTATCTTATTTAGTGGGGGGAAAGTTTAATACTCAGAAATCAAAAGATTCTTTAAATCAAAATTTAGTCACCAATAAGAAATTGTCTTTGTGTGAACTTAAATTTAAAAAGCTCAACATTAACTCATACTTCACAATCCTTGCAAATTTTAGTTCCTCCACCAGGCTTAAAGTTTACTCCTTATTTTCTGTCATCCCCCTTGTCTACACACATACACCTTCCTTGAGCTAATAATTACAAATTTACTTCAAGAAATAGCCTATATTTTGTATGTATCCACACCAACCTTGGCAGGTTGCCTTATTTTAGCTCAAGGAAAAAGATAAAATAAAGGGTTATTCACCCTTGGGCGCTGGATCTCTTGCTCAGGGCACAGGGCAGAATGCCCAGCGTGCCCCTGGTCTTCTGGAGCCATTCTTCCTCTCTCTTTGCCCAAAATGTTCCCTCCTGTCTGGTATAAAAACCCAACGGCTTGTTTTAGCTTCTTTCCAGTGCTGCGTTCCTTTCTATACAATATATCATCCTGAAAACACAGGACAAAGAGTCAATCATACAAATGCAGCATTTTCTTTAGAGAGAGTCTCTTAGATAAGAAATACAGTGAATGAATTTTCCTGTTAGCAATTTGTTTCTGTTGCTGTCTAATAAGATTTTTCCCTTTTGTATTTTTATGTGCATATGTTTGTTTGTTTGTTTTGTTTTGTTTTGAGAGTGAGAGAGAGAGAGAGAGAGAGAGTGCATGCTCACGAGCAGGGGAGGGGTGGAGAGAGAGGGAGACACAGAATCCAAAACAGGCTCCGGCTCTGAGCTGTCAGCCCAGAGCCCAACACAGTGCTCAAATCCACAAACCATGAGATCATGACCTGAGCAGAAGTTGGACACTTAACCAACTGAGCCTCCCACGCGCCCCTATGCATGTGTTATTTATACGTGTTGTTATAATGAATGAATGAATGAATGAATGAATGAACACAAATAAATCAAGAATATCAGGACGTCAGCAGGAGTGGTGGTGGTTCAGCACCCTAGATGAACTGACGTACCTTTGAAGGCCACTACTTGTAGATGCTGAAGATATCTTGGGAGATTTTTCTAGCAGTCAGCACACGTTCTCCGAGATTTCAGAACATGCAGGGAGGCCAGTCTGTGCTACATCTCTGAGATGAGGGGAGCTTTGCAAGTGGTGGTGACATTCTTATAGTTGTCAAAATAAACCATCTATTTTGTTTATTTTTTTTATTTTAGAGAGAGAAGGGGAGAGGAACAGAGAGAGAGAGAGAGAGAGAGAGAGAGAGAGAGAATCTCTAGCAGGCTCCACACACTCAGCATGGAGCCCAACACAGCGCTTGATCCCATGACCCTGGGATCATGACCTGAGCAGAAATCAAGAGTCAGATGTTCAACCAGCTGAGCCACCCAGGCGCCCCAATCTTTTTTTAACCTTTAAGTGAGTTCAGTCCTCATCTTCAAATAGAGACAATAACATACTGAAAGCTCTCCTAGAGCTAGAATATTTTGACATACAGTTGATGTTAGGTGCCTGGAGATTCGCACTCTTCCTAGGAACTTAATGTGTCTATTGGTCCGGAACAAAACTGCTTCACTGAGATTCGACCCCAGAATCAGGGAAATACAGGTATTTCCTATTTCTAGCATAAGTCTCTCCTATAAAAACATCTCCTCTCTTCAGTTTGTGTTTGCATTGGCTCACATGTGGAAATTGAAAACTTGACCATATCACTCTTGAGAAATTGCATGTATTCTTACAAAACAAAGTCGTTAGACATCATAATGAAACCATTGTTCTATCAAATATAAATACCATGTGCAAAACAAAACACATAAAAACAAGTTTAAACCTGTCAGGCTGATCACTGAAAAGAATTCATATTTCTCTGATTGAGGCCACGACTGTTGATTCCAAACTTCCGTTTTCAGTTCATAGAGCAACTTCAAAAATGCCTGACCACCTGGACTTTGTACGAATCATTTGTTGCTGTTTTTGAGATCCTAGTCCGCTTCCCTTTTTCCTTAGCTTTTTCTTTTTTTACCAGTTTAATGAAGAGAAGCACCTGCTGATTTCCACGGTGATAATTTCTTATACACAGAGATGTTAACCCACATTTCCGTTTAAGTGACACCTTATTTCTCTCCTCCACTTGAAACAAGCATACAAACATAACTTTCTATACATGGTATCCCTAATTCTCATTCTGTGTTTCCTCTTCCACCTGCTCCCATCTGGCCTCCGTCCCATTAATTCCACTAAACCAAAACCACGTGAGGGCCATCAGCCCCATCCATGTGCAAGTCCACGGAGACGGTGCATCCACCCCTGCCCCGGAAAGCACCACCCTGACCCGTATTCCCTTCACGTTCAAGTCTTGTCCCCATGTGTCCTTCCAATTGCGCTGGCCACTCTCAGTGCCGTTTGCAGACTCTCCTCTGCCTGACCTTTAAATGTTGAGGGTCTGCAGGACCGCATCTCATTGTCCGCTCTACTTACACGTGACCGCACTCATTCCCATGCCTCATTCCCAGATACTCAATAAGGAATCCCAAACTGACATCCCCCTCGTGGCCTTTTTGTAAATTCTAGACCCACATTCCCAACTGTGGGTAAGACTTCAGCACTCCTGTGCCTCCCAGGAACCTTAGAAAGGATCTCTAATATCATTCTTCCTTGCCAGCATCCTTGGTATCTGAAGCTTCTTGTGTAAGAACATCGTTTTCCTTTGGTTCTCTTTGTAGTTTTTAACATCACTGAAATGAAATCAACATTAGTGTTTTTTTTATGTCTCCTTCCCTATAAGGCCGAGTTTCAACACAACAGAAAGTGTACGTGCTTTGTTTTTCATTTTAAAAGAGATTTTACTTTTTTAAAATATAATTTATCATCAAATTGGCTAACATACAGTGTGTAAAGTGTTCTCGGTTTTTGAGGTAGATTCCCGTGGTTCATCGCTTACATACAACACCCACCGCTCATCCCTACAAGTGCCCCCCTCAATGCCCATCCCCCATTTTCCTCTCTTCCCCCCCACATCGTCCCTCAGATTGTTCTCTGTATTTAAGAGTCTCTTACGGTTTGCCTCCCTCCCTCTCTCTTTGTAACTATTTGCCCCTCCCCCTCCCCCATGGTCTTCTGTTAAGTTTCTCAAGATCCACATATGAATGAAAACATGATATCTGTCTTTCTCTGACTGACTCTCTTCACTCAGCATTACACCTCCCATCCAGTACCATCCACCTGGCTGCAAATGACATGATCTCATTCTTTCTCATTGCTAAGTAATATTCCATTGTATATATAAACCACATCTTCCTTATCTATTCATTAGTTGATGGACATTTAGGCTCTTTCCATAATTTGGCTTTCTAAGTAATATCTACACCTCCAACTTATAACCCTGAAGTCAAGAGTTGTACACTCTACCGACTAAGCCAGCCAAGTGCCCCTTTGATTTTTAAAAACATAAACTCCATGCCCAACATGGAGCTTGAACTCACAACCCTAGATCAAGAGTTGCATTTCTACTGACTAAGCTGTTCAGGCACCCCAGTTCACCTCTATTTCTTGACCACAATTACACATTTGTCACTTAGGTACTCCCATTTTGACACACACTCTGAATGGAATGAATGAGTAAATAAATTTTACTATCTGTTCCTCAGTGTCATTTACAAAATGGTTTGGATTTTGATTTTAGAACAAATTCAAGAAGTTCTCTTTGATAAGTATGTAATATATAGAACAGAATGCAAATTTAATAACATGGAAAGGTAAATATGTTTTGTAAATTTTAATGCAATGTAAAGATGAACATTTCATGATATATAATTTCTGAATTCTATAAATATGATAGATGCAAGAAGGAATAAATACACACATAAATAAGTAAATTAGTGAATAAGTAAATAGATAAATAAATTAATAAATAAATAAGGAAAGAAAGCATCAGGGCATCATCCATGAAGCTGAATTTTAAAAAACATATTCTTGCTTCATACAATTCACAAAATATTTGTTGAGTTAAATTCAACGAATTCTCTACTAAAGCAGGGGTGGCGGTCTCTTGAAGTGAGCAGACAGAGCGCAGGGGTGACATGGCAGGTCAATCGGTGAGAATCAGCTCAAGGTGACCCCAGGTCTCCATCCCTAATTCCTAACCTATCTTGCAAGGTCACGGTAAAGGACAAGGATCTCATGATTTCCAGTCTGACAATTTCCCAGGCGCAGTCGCTGTGTCCCTTCTCTTGCAGGTAGAGATGGATGTCCTGGAAGTACCTCTTGATGGCCAGGACCGGGCCGACCGCCCCCGGGCCGCCGGCTCCGTCCCCCGGGGCCCGCTCAGCACAGGCGGCCAGGCCTTCCAGCTGCCGGTGGAGGCCCGCGCCCAGTCCGGCCAGCAGGGCGGGGCTCCAGGGGGCAGGGGCGTGCTCCGCCAGCAGCAGGTTGAAGATCTGCTGCAGCAGCTGCTGGAGGACGGCAGCGGCCTGCGCCTCCTGCAGCCGGCCGCCCTCCAGCAGGTCCCGGGGGAACCGGAAGTCTCTTCTGTCCCGCAGGCAGAAGAAAGGGGACAGTCTCCGCATTTGGCCCAGGAGCGCCAAGTTGTCCCTGCTCAGCTGCGCGTGGCTCCGAGGCAGGGCACAGCCCCGGGAGCCCCCAGCGCAGCAGGTGAGCAGCACCAGGGCGGCCAGCAGAGGGCGCAGGAGAGCCATGGGGAAGCCGAGGGTGCGCTGGTGGGAGCAGCTGGGTGTCTGCTGAATCTGGGAGCCAGGGTCTCTGAGGACCTTCTTGAAGCATGACTTAAATAGGGAACTCAGACGTTTTCATTTTCTGAACATTCCTCTCCACTTTTACTTCCTTTTTTTGTTTTCATTTAGATATTTTCTATATTGTCTAAGAAGATGCTATCAATAAAGAATTAATTGTACAGTAGAAGCTTATTTTCCCAGGAAACTTTGGATGTGTCCATCCCAGTGGATACGTATCAATCAAATGAGAAACATCATTTTCCTAAAGACTGGTGTGATGTAGGCCTGTAAGTACTCGTAACACATACCTGCTCACGTATATGTTTTAATATGTAGACATTGCTCTTCTTTGTGTTAGGAATAAAATTTGGCCTTGACTATGGATTGTTTTTACTTTCTCTACTCTACACAAGGAGACAGGTTCTTCGGTCCTCTGAGTTTCTGTATTTTTTAGGTACTGACCAGAGTCCAGCTCCAGCAGGTCCAGGGGTCCCCAAAGGATGGACGGTGTCGGCGCAAGAAAGTGATGAGAGAGCCACAGGTTTCTTTCTTGATCACCAGGCAGGCATCTCTGCTCTGTTGGGTTTTTGTCTTTATTTATTGATCAAGTGTTAACATGACATCAAAAAAGTGGAGTTTTTATTACAAATAATTGCCAGTGATAAGATGCTTTGAAAAGTGTACAGAAACAAGTTTTACAGAGGCATTTTTGCAGAACTACTCTAATTCCAGTGAGGTAGTTAATTTTTACAAATAATAGGATAACAGGATATTCTCAGTGAAAAGCAGATAACATACACATTTGTTTAAACCGGCAGTAAATCTTACAACTAAGAAGATAGCAGGATAGCAAACACATTTGTTTATATCAATAACACTAAGATTCAGGCACAGGCTAGGCTCGGAGTCATTCTGCCTGGCTCACAAAAGGAAGAATGTATTTGCGCTGGTTAGTAAGTTGCTTGTGTCAACCTTGTTATTTGATGTTGAAGGTGTAAGCACCATAGGGGCCCTAGATGTGCCGGCCTTTGTATATGAGTTTAAGTTTTAACCACTCTTACCCATCATCATAACAGATATCAGTGTAAGGAAAGGTATTTGTGACACCAATTAGCAAAGATACGGGCAGTAACTTATGTCCGGCTCTTGTCTGTTTCTTATCTCTAAGCTAGGCTCTTTTTCTCCGGGCCAGAGTTAATAGTAACTCTTGTGTTCTTTAACTCCTTCTATCATCTGTGTCTTGGGTTTGTAAGGCTCATTACAAGAGCCTTTCGACAAACATCTGCAGTGCTTTGTCTAAATTCTTCTTTGTAGAGGTGGGAATATGCTTCTTCCCATGAGGTATCTGTGTGGGGAATATCGGTCTGATTTGGAACATTGTGAGGCCTAATCAATAACCGCAGTCCCACTCCCAATATGAGCCAATAGTAGAAGGAGATACCAGTTTTGCTTCGTGGCAGGAGCTGTGCAAACGTCTGCCATTTCCTCGCTGTGACTGTGTCATCCAGCAAGGCCGACGTGCCTCCCAGCAGTACAGTAAATAAGCTCTTTAGAACTAATACTGGATTTTATTTACTATTAAATTTACAACACAGACTGATGGTAATGAGTGAATGAGTTCCTCAGATATTCTCTTCACTAATTCATGCAGGTCCGTGCAGTTCACTGGAGCCTCAGGGTTAAGACTTATACAGGGGCACCTGAGTGGCTCAGTCAGTTAAGCATCTGACTTTGGCTCAGGTCATGATCTCGCAGTTCGTGGGTTCAAGCCCCGCGTCGGGCTCGTGCTGACAGCTCAGAGCCTGGAGCCTGTTTCAGATTCTGTGTCTCCCTCTCTCTATGCCCCTCCCTTGTTCTCACTCTGTCTCTCTGTCTTAAAATTAAATAAACATTTAAAAAATTTAAAGAAATAAAAAGACTAATACAGACACTGTCCTTGCTGCCATTTTGTAACCCGTCTGTGGAGCTCTTCAGGCTGTGCCAGCACCCCGAGCAGGAAGCCTGGTTTTTGTTTGGGACACGTAGGTGTGAAGATTCTAACTCCAAGATAATTCCATTTTGTCAGCAAACCCTCAGGGACAAGGTAGTCATCACCTCTAGTGACAGTTTTCCTCTGGAGTGACTGAGTGTCCTCAACCCAACCTCTCCCGGACTCACCCCTGAGGGCAGCCTCACCTCCTCCTCAGGACCTTAGAAATCCCCTGCTGTGGAGGCGGGTTTCTTTGTGAGCAAAACTCCTAATGCCCCTTATTCCTTCTCTTTGCCCCTGGAGTGTTCCTGTGAGGGACCCTGGTTCTCAGGGGTGACCCCTCCTTTCCTGGGCAGGGATCAAAGTGTCAACAGCCCTCAGAAGCTGAGGGCAAACGTTTGTTTCCTCTCAGTAGAGGAATGACCCAAATGTAGTCTTTTCACCTTTAGTAAGCAAACACTTGTTATTTTGCCACCACAGCTTTTACTGTTCAATCTTTTACTTAAATTATTGAACACTTGTGAGGCTGGGCTCAGGGGACTCACTGATGTCTTGCAGTGGAATCTTCCAGCACAGAAACTAGCGACTCTCAGTGGTTCCTTCAGTCTGGGTATTGCTATTTGGCTTCTCAGTCTGTTCCTCTCTCTCATGCTCAGAATGCAGGGGGTGAGATCCAGGTGATTACATCAGGGAGAAATAGTCTTTTTTCCTTTATTTGTTCAGGATATTTCACTTTGAATTTAAATAACAACAAAAAGAATTCTAATACCTTAGTGTTTACACAGTGGCTTACTGGACATAGTCTGTCTCCCTCCTCCTGCATCATGTTCTACATCACCCTGAGGTTAATACAAAGGGAAGTTCAAGAAGGGCCAAGGGGCTGCCCCTTTTTTCTCTATCGTTTTCAAGACATCAGTTGTTTTGTTTCCCATTTCAACTTTCCTAGAAAGCAAAACATGACAGCTTTGTGTGGCCAAAAACAAACAAGCAAACAAAAACCCCACAAAAGTTAAGTCCAAATGTCACGAAAGTGAACGAAGTGACTTTTCTGCTGACAAAATCGCAAAGTGCGAGTTAGCACAATTCGGCACAGCAGAGCCGGGGACGGGAGCTCAGGCAGAGGGAAGAATGAAGCCTCCCTGCTTCCCCCAAATCAGCAAAACAGCTGCATCAGCAAAGCCTCAGAGAAAACCAACTCCTAGATCCGTGGACAGCCCTCAGCTCTGCCAGACCCGCCGCCTGATTGTTCTTGCACTTAACCCACATGATATCAGCTCTGAGGGGAAGTGACAGGGTGACATCAACCAGCTTGCAAGAGACTGGCAAGGGGAACCCCAGCTGCTAACCCTGTGTGGAAGGATCGCGGATATTGGCCATGTTCGAGCACGCTACCTAGTTAATAAATCCGCTCAGACAAGAACAAGATTGACCTGAGAAAGGGAACTGGATGGTCTGAAAAGATTTTGCTCTTCACCTGCATCATGATGATGATGATGATGTTGATGATGATGATGATGTTGATGATGGTAACACCAGGGTTGATGGGATGCTAACTACTCTAAGATCTTTGAAATTATTAACTCAATCTTCTCAGTGACCCCACTGGGATCACAGTGATTTATACAACAGTTTAGAGAGAATATAAATCTGGACAGATGAGTTATTCTGATGGTACCACAGATCCAAGGTCAAAACCATAAGGAGAATTGAGATAATGACTGTCTAGAATCACCTTTTAAGAGAATGAAGGATAGAAATGGACATCGGAACCAGGAGAGGCTATGGCAAGAAATCAGTATGGCAGGGAGGGTGAGGTGACCAATGATTCCAAATTCCACTTCAGATGCCATGTATGTTTTGTCTGACAACAGGGACTGTGGTATGAATCACCTGAATGGACTGACTTTACATTCTAAGGACAAGTTGACAAAATTCCTTTTAACTAGTCATAAGGCAGTAGATTTTTCTGCCAGTTGAAAGAGAAGTTTCAGCTGGCACTGGAGTAGTCCCCCCCTCCCCCACTTCCAATACCCTGTGGGCTGTCGTGATGTCAGCGTCACTCCTGCTGGGGACTCTGCTGTTAGCCATGTCCCCATAGGAGAAGTATGTGCACCCAGCGGCCACTCGCATCTTCTCAGTGTCGGGAACTGAAGGATCTGGAGAGACTGGACTCAGTGCTGCCCTTTCATGTTGTTCCACCTTGTGAGGACCTGTCCCCGAGCCAGTGGACACTTTTATATTTCTGTTCTCCTCCCAGGTTCCCAAGATGCCGCAGACCTTCAACACCTGAATGTTTTCAGATGTGCAGCTGTGGTTTTCTGAGCAAACGAGCGTCCTGCCCCTCCTGTAATCAGAACACTCCCAAGCACAGGCACAGATGAGAGCCTGGGTGTAGATGTGTGGGCAGGGTTCCCTGAATTTTTGTGTGTTTCTGTGCTGGACTGGACGTCCACGAATCAGCCTGCAGGGAGGGTGGAGGCGGGGCCGAGGCGCACCCTGGCTCCAGACACGGCAGAACCTCGGCTGCTCCCACCACTGCTGCAGGTGACTCTCCGCGCCCATCCGTGGGCGCCTGGCATCCTCCGTGTCCCGGCAGGTTCGCCAGAAGCGCTAGGGATGGAAAGTTGGCAGGTGGTGCTCACTCCCCTGGCCTGGGCCTCTGGCCTTGAACCTAAAGTTCTCCATCACTTTACAATATTTAATAATTTATAACTCTAGGATTGAAACTGGATACAGCCTTAGAAAGTTTCAGGTCAAGGCCTTTGTTACAAAGTAAGGAAGCAGGTTTATGACAGCATTAGAATTTGTTGTTGCCAACAGATAGCATTTTGTAGCTTGAAGGGACATCCCCGGAAGAATTCGAATTTCTGCAAAGATCCCAAGCCCCTTCCCATCTTGGTACCCGCCCGTGTAGTACATGGCCACCAGGGGGCGGTCTTCCCTGAAAAGTGCTTCATTAGCCCACTCTTCCACCAGATCCTGCTTTCTGTTTCCTTTTAGCCTCAGCTGCTATTACATCACATTCAATGGAAATTAAAAGACTGTCTCTCTTGCAGGTGTTTCTGCAACCTAGAGACTTCATTTGATTTTTGTTTTCTACTTGTGATGTGCTGCTCGCTAGGGAAACCTTTAAGCTGAGATCACGACAGAACAAAAAAATGCTGTGTGAAGAGGCTGACAGGTGAAGGGAGTGAGTGACAAGGGCATGTGGGAACTTCCGTCTGGGACAGGAAGGAAACTATTGTGTCCTGGAATGCTCGGGGGGGGGGGGGGGGGGGGGGGGACAGGTGCCAGAATTTTAAGGAAACATCATGTTTTCTTTACGTCCCTCTACATATTTATTTTCGACACTCAGATATTAACACAAGCCACCATTTCATCACTGAATATAAATAAGACACTTCTTTGAAATGAAGAATGAATCAGTCAATCATCTCTAGAATTCGCAATAGAATTCTGGTTTTCTAGGCTGCCTCCTTTGAAGGTCAGTTAGTGAAAGATAGGACAGGAAAGATTGCTAAGAATTGTGTAGAAAGAGACAAACACTGGGGCGCCTGGATGACTCAGTCCGTTAAGCGTCCGGCTTGGGCTCAGGGCATGGTCTCACAGTTCCTGGGTTGGGGCCCCACGTCAGGCTCTGTGGTGACAATTAGCTCAGAGCCTGGAGCCTGCTTCGGATTCTGTGTCTCCCTCTCTCTCTGATTCTCCCCTGCTCGTGCTGTCTCTCTGTCTCTCAAAAATAAATTTAAAAACATAAAAAATTAAAATTAAAAAAGAGACAAACACTATTCTCATATATAGCTGTCTGAAGAAAAATAGGAAAATACGAACCATGTTTGCAGTTGTTACTCTAAGGAAGATGCGATGCCCAGTGCCTTTTCATGTGCACGAGTTCATGCATAATATTCTGCTATAATTGTTAAATCTGTTTTCACTCCTGAATTATATGCAACTCACTCATCCTTTATGGATTTTCTTTATTCATGTTGTAGTTTCAGCTGATTTTAACCAGTTTTTTCTTTGCCTTCAATATTAAGAAAGAGAATGCCTGGCCCAGCTTCCCACTTTCATTTTTGAAGAAAATCTGTCCATCTTTATGTCCATGATAATTTTGCTATTTGGGGATCCACAAACGATTAAAATAGTCATAAAATTAGGGAAAAATACCAGTAAGTAACATAAAATAAATCTTATCAGATCAAACTATCCAAGAAAATGAAACATGGCAGAAAGCTGCCATAGTAAACCATTGTCACAATGATCAAAGTTAAGTAACTTAATTCCTAGAGCCAATAATTCCAAGAAACAGTATTTTATCAGGAGTAATAGATGTTTGGTGAAGAATTAATCTATTCCTACCTAGTGAATTCTTAAAGATGATTAGCCTGCTGATATACAAGATAGTAATAACTAAGGATAAACCATTGAAAGTAACTAAATAAATCATGAAACAAAATAAATACAATATTGAACACATTAACATGATTTAAATGGTATAAAAGGGAAAACTATGCACAGAGAAGCTAACCCACAACGCTTTCCAGATTCCACACTGTATTCCTTTCCACTTCAGAGGCAATAACGTCTCTTATTATGCTTCCACCTACTCCGTGTGGTCTCTGCTTATTAATCCCACCAAACCAACTCTCTGAAGGTCACCGATGGCATCTACTTCTCTGATGTAGCAGGCAATTAAATCTACATCATCCATGAGTCCACTGACGTTCTTCTAACACATTATTTCCTTAAATACACTCAGCCCCATCCTTTCTTGTTTTCCTTCTACTGAGTGGCCAGTGTACCTCTGAATCCCTTGTGGCTCTTCTCTCCTCTCCCTTGGATGGTTGAAGATCCTGAGAATCCAGTTTCTGTCTTTTTCTCACACTGCCCTGTATCCCCGCGTGTCCACCTCCGTTTCTGGCTTCCCGTTGCTAGAGACGGACCTCTAGGCATGGCACTTCTTGTAAAATGCAAGCTCACCTGTTCTCTGACAATGGTAATTTGCTCTTCAACGTCTCCCAGTCAACTGTGGAGGAGACTGGCAGCTTTTATTTTTATTTCTTGACCTACTTCATTCTAGCATCAAGTGAGAGAATTCACTTATTTTCCTTCTTCCCTAGAACATTAAATATGATTATTGGTTTTATTATTTTTAATGTTTATTTATTTATTTTGAGAGAGAGAAAGCATGAGCAGGGGAGGGGCAGAGAGAGAGAGAGGGAGACAGAGAATCCCAAGCAGGCTCCATGCAGTCAGCCCAGAGCCTGACACGGGGTTTGATCTCACAAACCGTGAGATCATGACCTGAGCCAAAATTGAGAGTCAGACTCTTAACTGAGTGAGCCACCCAGGTGCTCCTGATTATTGTTTTTAGATTTATCCCTAGAAAAATGAAAACTAAAGACATTAGAAACTGTATTTGTCACATTCTATATCCTAAGGGCAATGTACAACTTGTCTTAGAAGAAGTCAGTTGTTACTTCTGATGTTAAGGTAATAGGGTGGGTAAATGCTTTTTGCCATCCTTTTTTTTTTTTTTTTTAGTGTTTTATTTTTATTTTTGAGAGAGAGAGAGAGAGAGAGAGAGAGAGAGCGAGCAGGGGAGGGTCAGAGAGAGAAGAAGACACAGAATCCAAAGACAGGCTCCAGGCTCTGAGCTGTCAGCACAGAGCCCGACACGGGGCTCGAACCCATGAACCATGAGATCTTGACCTGAGCCGAAGCTGTAGACCCAACCAACTGAGTCACTCAGACATGCCTGCCATCCATTTTTAAATCAAGTAACACAATTAGGCTTGGAGTTCTTTTTTAAAGCACTTCCTATAGTATAAATGAATAAACAAAAAAAAACTAAATTGACTAAATATAAACATTTTATTATATCATCACACTATAAATGTGCACATAATATTATATATTATATAAAAATTTTGATCTTACAAGTAGTTAAATAAATATATAAATAGACAAATAGACATCCGCATTGTCATCGATAAGTGGCTAGTGCTTGTAGAGTTGACATACCACACTTAATACTCCTGAAGACATTTGACAAATTGATTCCGTTCATGTCACAATCACAGCAGAAAGGAGAGTCTTTGACACGGCAGAACACGTGGAAAGGCGACGTTATTAGTCGCTGAGAATGACTCCAGGCTGAGGC
>PISW01016372.1:0-13440 GCA_004023785.1 Mungos mungo | reverse complement strand
CACGGGGCGGAAGTTCTCCGTCTCCGCTCCCGGGGCGGAAGTTCTGTGTCCTCTCACGGGGCGGAAGCTCTGAGTTCTCTCACGGGGCGGGAGTTCTCTGCCTCTGCTCCCGGGGCGGAAGTTCTGAGTCCTCTCACGGGGCGGAAGTTCTCCGTCTCCGCTCCCGGGGCGGAAGTTCTGAGTCCTCTCACGGGGCGGAAGTTCTCCGTCTCCGCTCCCGGGGCGGAAGTTCTGTGTCCTCTCACGGGGCGGGAGTTCTCTGCCTCTGCTCCCGGGGCGGAAGTTCTGAGTCCTCTCACGGGGCGGAAGTTCTCAGCCCCCGCTCACGGGGCGGAAGTTCTGAGTCCTCTCACGGGGCGGAAGTTCTCAGCCCCCGCTCACGGGGCGGAAGTTCTGAGTCCTCTCACGGGGCAGAAGTTCACTGTCTCGGCTCATGGGGCAGAAGGCCCGGGTCCACCCCTGTCGCGGCAGGATCTCCGCTGCTGTCGCCCGGGGTCACTCGGTTGTGTCCGCGCACCACGCCTTCTTTCTTCATTCGTCAGTCTCTGGACGTGGCGGCTTCCCCGTCATGGCGGGTGTGGACGGTGCTGTGAACGCGGGGTGCTCGGATCTTTTCAAGGGTTAGACTTCGTTTCCTTTGGAAAGACGGCCGGGCATGGCATTGCTGCCCCGGGTGCTGCCCTCGCCCTGGGGAGAGGCTGGGCCGTGACCCCCTCTCCCCAAGCCCCGTGTTCCGCCGTGAAGGGCTGTGGCTTCCGCGCCGCAGAAGGCCGTGGCCCTGCAGCTCCCGGCCGCCCAGCCCCCGCTGGCCCTGGGCCGCTCCCAGTTCTGTGGTTCAGGGGTGCCAGGCTCGAACAGGCCCGCCCCCGAGCCCCTGCACCAGGCTGCC
The DNA here is from genome assembly GCA_004023785.1 of Mungos mungo. Classification (NCBI taxonomy): domain Eukaryota; kingdom Metazoa; phylum Chordata; class Mammalia; order Carnivora; family Herpestidae; genus Mungos; species Mungos mungo. Next base: position 12,551 of record PISW01016372.1, on the reverse strand, counting down.
CGCTCACGTGGCCGTGGAGGCAGCGCAGACGCGGGGGCTGCAGGGGGCCACTGGGTGCAGGTGGAGGCGTGGCCTGACCCCACGGAGGGAAGATGACCATGGGGGGATGGGGGGTCACCTCCACTTGCCGGTTCCTGCTTGGGGACGCCGGGCAGCACGAGCACCCACCGGGTCAAATGGGCCCGAGCTCTCTGCTCGGAGTCCCTGAAAACCCCCCAAGTGTCCCGGAGTCCAGTGCCAGGAGGAGTGACCTCGCAGCAGCGCGCTCGTGCCCCTGGGGGAGGGGCAGGCCTCTCCGCGCTGACCCAGCACTTCTCTCCTTCCCAGACCAAGATCCCCGGGGTCGGCTTCGTAAAAATCCACGCGCCCTGGGGCGTGCTGTGCAGAGAGGCCGAGTTCCTGAAGCTGAAGATGCCGACGAGGAAGGTCGGTGCCCATGAGTGTGCCGAGGTCTAAGGGTGGCCCGGGGGAGGGGGCGTGGCAGGGAGGGGGAGGCCACGAGGGGGTCTCGGCCATGGCAAGAAGCCCAGGGGGGGCAGTGGGCTCCTGTGTCCTGACTGTGGAGGATGTGGTGCAGGCCCAGGGGGTCTTTGGAGACCCCAGACCAAACCGCAGCAAGAGAAGGTAAGGGCAGAGGGCCAGAGGTCAGAGGTCAGAGGGACCCAGGATAAACACAAACGCAGGCTTCTCAATCTTGTTTTTCCTGCTGGCGGTGTCCCGACTCATTCATCAGAATCCTTTTAATTACGTTTCCGAGCTAGCTGGGGTTTCTCTTTTTAATCTCTAAAAACTTCCGGCCGGGAAGCGGCCTGACAGCGTGTCCCTGCAGCTTAGCAAGGCGTCCGTGCTCACCTTGGCATGCCGAGAGGGAAGCAGGAAGGCGGAGCTGTTCTTGAGTGTAAATCAGCCCCCGCTTCTCAGGGCCACTGAGACCGTCTGGATTACCTCTTTTGAAATGAAGGGGCGTCCACGGGCAGGCTTCCCGGAGGCTGTGTGCTCTCGGTGGGCTCTCCGCAGTCTCTGAGCTCGACGGTTTAGCTGGCGAGCGGGTGGAGGGTGCGTTCTGGCCCGGAGCTCTCTTCCCAGGACGTGCCATCTGTGGCATCTCGGTGGGGAGGGATGGTTCTGTGACCTTCTGAGAGTAGCCGGGAAGGGTGGTGGCTCAGCAGATGACACGGACCCTCCCTTCCCCTCTGCAGCTCTATCACATCAGCGAGACCCGTGGCCTCCTGAGAAAGATCAACTCCGTGCTCCAGAAGATCACGGACCCCATCCAGCCCAAGGTGGCGGAGCACAGACCCCAGACCACAAAGAGACTCTCTTACCCCTTCTCCCGGGAGAAGCAGCACCTGTAAGTGGGGAAGTGCCCCTCCCCCAGCCTGCGCGTCCCTTCCCAGGGGGCCCTGCTGTGTCGACCCCGTAGCATGGTGTATGACCTGAGAGATGCAGGTTGAGGACGGTCCCCCGGGGCCGAGGAAAGCTCTCGTCCCCCAAGGATGTGGGAGTTTCACCCCCCAACGCACATTCTCATGAGAGCCTAGGTGAATTCAAGGGTTATTTCCAAGGTCAACGTCAACCGAGGAATTAGGAGGCAAACGGTCTCGTCCTTCCGCTGGGGGATACGTGGGAAGACTAGGGTGGGCTCCAGTGAGAGCATGCACTTGGCTTAAAGCCCCAAGAGGTGATCTGGGTGCCTCCTCCCTCCTGCCAGGCCCCGCCCCTCTCGGGAGGTGTTCCAACTCAAGGTTGACCCTGCCTCCTGAAGGCCACTGAGCTCCATCCCAGAGGCAGGTACTCAAAAGGGGCCCCAGCTGGAGTCCCAACGCCCCAGGGACCCACAGCCAGCTGGGTTGCCTGGCAGTGCTGCACCTGTTCTGGAACCTTCTGGAACCTTCCCTCCTACGCCGCTCCCGAGGGGTAGTGGGGCATAGCCCCCTGGGTCAGAGATGGGGCCTTGAAGGACACAGCTGAGTGTGAGCAGCAGTGGGAACAGAGAGAGCTCGGGCCCAGCGGGACGTTGAGTGCAAGCTCGGGAGCGGGGGCGGGGGTGTCTCCAAGGTGCCCTGGTCCCCCCGGGGCAGGAGAACTGTTTCTGGGTTCAGCACTGGGGCTCCTGAGGTGTCCGTCACAGGGCGAGGACCACGTGCTGCACCCACTGAATTCTGTGATCCTGTCAGGGATAGGACACTTTTAAGAAGTGACCCCCAGCCCAGCTCTTTCCACTGGCTCCAGGACGGGGGCTCCCTGGGTGTTAGAGGGAGGGGCACTCCTCCTCGGACCCCACCCCCACCCCATGCACCAGCTGCCCTTGGCTCTGCCCTGGCTGACTCCCTTGGTGCCCCCTTGCCAAGCCAGGCTTACCGGCAGCCTCCATGGGCACACTGTACCCTGAGTGCCTGGGGGAATGGGTGACACGTCCCAGGGACCTCCCTCTGCTCACAGCAAACTTCAGGAAAGCTCTGTGGGGGTCAAGACCTCAGGGCTCACACCGCTGTAGATGCCAGCCGTGCGTGATGGCTCATTGAGGCAGAGGCTGGGGGTGTCGGGTCCTTGGGAGGGAGGTGTGGGAGTCCGAGCCTCCCACAGGGGGCGGGGGGGGGGGCGAAACGGACCACTCCAGGTGCCCGGGGCTGGGTCACCCCTGGCGTTTGGAGGGAGCCTGCCCAAGGTCACAGTCACGGCTCCTGGGGACCGCGTGGTTTACCGGGGCCTCGGAAACCGGGAGAGCCAAGCCCACTGAACCTCGTGTCTCTTTCTGCCCGATGTTTCAACAGATTTGACCTGTCCGACAAGGATTCCTTTTTTGACAGCAAAACCCGAAGCACAATCGTGAGTATTGCTGTGGGACTCGCTCGATCACCAGCGAGGGGACCCTGGGGAGACACGGGTGATAATTTCATTTCAGCAAAACTCGTCCAGATGGGAGGCAGTGCTAATTGCCTGTGACAGCAATAATTAGAGTAATGAAGCCGCGAGGCTTCGGGGGCCCAGGGGAAGCCCCCCGCCCCTCCGCGGGGGAGGGCAGCCCCGGACCCCTCCGCGGCTCTTCCCGTCCTCCCTGCCCTTGCCCTTAGTGCAATTCGGGGGCACAGACCTGAGGGGCCCAAGCAGGCAGGCGCGGCAGGGAGGCAGAGGCGAGGCCGTGTGGGTTGGGGTAGATTTCCGGGGCTGTGCCAGAGGAGCGAACTGAAGTTCGAGATCGGACCAGGCCGCCCTGCCCTATTCAAGGTATTGGTTTAGTGTTTGGCCGTCAGCCACCAGCCTGTCCGCCAGCCAGGCTGGGCCACGCACGGCTCAAGACCCGCCTTTTCTCTGCACAAGGAATTAACCTCACAGCCAAGCTGCGGCTGCCCTGCCCAGAAGGCCCAGCCTGGGGGAGAGACGCGCAGGACGGGGAGCAGGGGCAGCGTGGGCCTCGAACAGATAACTGCCTCTCGCAGCTGCATCCCCAGGCTGGCAGGTGGCTCGGCGCGGGACAGTGGTGCGGGCGCGTTGTGAGGGGGCTCGGTCCCCTCCTGGCCTCCCGACCTCAAGAGACACTGAGCCTGCGTCAGCACAAGGCCGGTCCTGGCTTCCTGCCCCAAGGGTGGCGATGCGTCCCCAGGCAGGGTGACCCGCCCACAGCGCTGTTACTTTCGCTCCTGTGTGACCGACTGATCTCAGCAGTTAAGTCGCGTTAGAATAAATGAGAAGGAACTCGCCTGTTCGAGAACGTCGAAGCTCTGGGGTAGCTCGGGCTGACCTGGGCCCATGAGAAGGAGCGTCTCCCTCCAACTCCGACCGCTGGGGGGATCCAGCCACCGTTCTTCATCATGAGACCGGAGAGAGTTGGAACAGCCATTTAGGGAAACTGAGTCACGTGTTGGCTTCAATGTACACACATGCCCAGCTTTTTACATGATCGGGGGGCTCTCAGAAGAGCCCCCAGGAGTGCAGGGCGGGGTGCAGATTAGTGAATTCACTCCTGCTCCGAGGAGGGGGGGCATCTGCGAATGAAAAGCTCTTGATGTCATCTATTAGGGATCTCTATAAAATAGAGCTCAGTCCGTGACCGCCAAGTCGTTGGGGGTCCGTTTTCCCTCCTCCAGAGACCTCGAAGGTGGGTTTGTAAACTGCCTGTGCTCCGAGAAGCTGGCAGGTCAGAACTTTGCCCTCGGGTGGTCCGGCCATGGGGTCTCTGAGACCTGATGGTACCGGCGTTGGGGTGAGGTCATTCTAGGCAAAGGTATGGAGGCCGGCAGCCCCTCCCGCCTCCTCCCCGGTGCTCCTGGCCTCAGGCCTCAGGGGCCGCCCGGTGAGCCGGAGTCAGGATCAGCAGGACGGGCTGGGTGTGTTGGTGTCAGGACTCAGACTTTTAGCCTGTAGGCACCGGGGAGCCACAGAAGGCTGCAGAACAAGGTTTAGGATGTGATCAGGTCTGTCTTGGGGAGATGAGAGCCAGTGGAGGCGGATGTGGTTACCAATGGGGCCGTGACCCCGGATGGAGGGGAGGAGGTAGTATGGGAGAATCAGCACAGCCAGGCAGGGCCGCCGTGAGACTTGAGGCGACAGGGAGGGGACCCCCCACCTGGGTGGTTTGGTCACGCACTCATCTGAGGTTACCAAGCACCTGGTGTGTGCCCAGGACTGGCAGGCGCGGATGGCGGGGAGCACCGGGGACAAGAGCAGAGGGAGAAGGCAGAGCAGCAGGGTGCTCCCGCTCTCACTTCTGTGGCCTGGGGCAACTATTCCATCCCATTTTGCAGGTGGGGAAACTAAGGCACAGGGTGGTAAGGTGGCTTGCCCTTCACGTCTACAGGGGAAGCCAGGACCAGAGCCAAGCAGGCTCCCAAGCCTGGGCTCCCGAGGCCACCGAGTGAAACCTTTCATCAGTAGAGATGGCCCAGAACTGGGAAGGTGTGGGGCCTTCCGAGGGGGCTCCTCCGGGCGCCCCATGCTCGGCCGCCTCGTGACCCAGGGTGGGGGCATGGAATCCCAAGACCTGCCCCCACCTCGGGCTTCTAGAACATCCAGGGTGACCCCCAGGAGGCGTCCTGTCGGTTGGGTCCCTGTAGCTCTGAATCCCAACTCCCAGCCTGTCCCATGGGGCGTCGGGGACAACTCTGAACCCTGAGCAGCACGACGCCGTCCGTGCCTCACGGAGGGAGGGGACCCCTCGGGCACACCAATCCCTGAGAACACCACGCCCTTGGCGCTGCCGACGTGCACCCTTACAAAGGCTTGCCGTCGGCCCTCGGAGCGCGGTGGGGGCGGTGGGGGGGCGCTGGTAACACTCCGCCACGTCCCTGCGTGGCGGTCGCCTGGCAGTCTGCGTGGATAACCGTCCTCCCCTCCTTCTTGTCTCCGCAACAGGTCTATGAAATCCTGAAAAGAACAACGTGTACCAAGGCCAAGTACAGCATGGGTGAGGACACTGCTGGGGCCTGAGCTCAGGCCCCCCCCCCTCCCCGCCCAGCGCTGGCCCCGCCTCCGATCATCTCCGTGGGAGGCAGGCGGCTGGCTTGGGGGTTTTGAGAGGGTTTTGATTCAAGCTGGTGTAGCCGTTTCAGACGGGGCAGGGGGCTGTTTTACGGCCTGGCGCTCTGGGCACCAGGATGCCCTTCTCTCTGCCCTGAGCTTTTGTGGTGGCATGGAGGGACTCTCGCTGCAGAGGTGCTAGGTCCTGGCCTCTGGACGCTGTAGGGGTGACCAAGGCGCCTTCCCCCGCTGTTGACCCTCATGGCCCAGCGGGAAGCAGGGAGGGTCCCGGCGGGTGGTGGAAGGGACCACCCAGGCCTTGTCATGTGTCCTTGACACACCCTAGTTTCCAGCACCTCGGGTGCTGGTTTATAGGACACCTCAGGCCACAGGTGCACACGTTTCCCGACTGAAGTGTGCAGAGTTGAAGCCCCTCCAGCCCTGCCCCTGCTCGGGCCCCGCACTCACAGCTGCAGGCTCTGGTCCGCAGAATGAAAAGCTCCCGAGTGGAGGAATGCGCCTTCCTAGCGTCCCCCCACCTCGGGCTCCCGCCTGCCCACTGAGAGCTGTGTGCCACGCACGCCCCCCAGGGGCGCACGGAGTCTGTACCCAGGACAGAGAGCCCACGCGCACTTGGCTTCCTGCGGAGGGGCGAGTGCCGCGGGAAGGAAGCGGAGAGCAGAGGTGCGGCGGGCTGCGGGGGGCCGGCCCAGGGTGCAGGAGGAGAGGCCGGACCCCCTGGAGTCGGGCGGGCTGATGTGTCCCGAGGGCCTGTCGCAGCGCCTCCTTCCTGGCCTGGAGGCTCAAAGCCCTAAGTCTGTGGGGCCGGGACCCATTCACGGGGCAAGAGGAGCCCGGGAGACCGACCCCCGGACCTTCCAGAGCGGCCCAGGCCACCAGCGGTGGGGGCAACTGGGGCTCCCGTCCCTGCATTGTGTCCCAGACCTCCGTCTGCCTATAAGTTCCCTGTTAGGGTCCCTTCCGGTGCAAACCTGTGGGGTCGCTGTGAAGGTCTGCAAACCGTGCGGGGTCTGGGGGCTTCTCAGCGAGAGTGGGTCTCTGCTCTGGGTCGTCCCTGGGGCGAACATCTCTGAGTGTGCCTGCCAGCTCTCTGGCACACCTGGCGACAGAGCAGATAGATGGATGGTCCTTTCTGCACCCCCGTGTCACCTCAGCCCCTTGTCCGGAAGCCTGACTGACCTCCAGATTCACACATTCATCTTGCAGCAAGTACTGACGGGAGGTTTACATTCTGGGAGAGGAAATAGATAATGAATGATCAGAAAAGCCAGAACATCGTCTTGCTGGGGTCGAAAGGGTTGCCAGGAGGACTTAGGACCAGTGATCAGAAAGGCTTTTCTGATGAGGGGACATTTGAGCAGAGACCTGAGGAAAATGAGGGGTCCAGACAGAGGGAGCAGTCTGTGCAAAGGCCCTGTGGCCGCACCCTGTTGAGAGCATTCTGGGAACAGTAAGGAGCCAATGAACCTGAATCAGACAGACCAACATCTACTTTTGTTAGATGAATGTTCACCCATGTGGGCTTTAGCCATATGCTTCCACATCTCTCTGGTTTGGAATTCTAATCATTCCTCAGGTACCCTGATCCTTCCAGATCACTGGGAAGATGATCTATTTTTAAGTGGATTTCAGGAAGACGTTTCCCCACCATTTTCCAGTGAAGTAGTAAAGGACAGGCCGGCTAGGCTACTGAAAACCCTGACCCACTGACGGCCTGCAGACCCTCTGCAGCCAGGCACAGGGTGCTGCAGCCAGCACTGGCCCTCAGGGACGTGTGCAAGACCAGAGTGCCAGGCCCCCAGGTGTGGCCAGCGCAGCCTTTCTGCCCACGCCCTGTCTCCAGGGGCTGGGTGCCGAGTGCGCACCCCGGGCTCTGGGAGGCGCAGGTGCGGTGACTGTCACAGCGCGGCCGGCGCAGGGCCCAGGGCGGCCGTCGAGGCCCGGCCCCCACCCTGCCGACCGCCCTCTCCCCCAAATGCAGCTTGGTCCTTGCAGACATTTTCATGTAACTAATAGCCCGATGTACAAACAGGGCAAGGACAGGGAAGAAAGAAGGACTCTGCCCTTTTAAGTCAAAGGCGAAAATGTAGTAAATACGGTAAGTGCCTCCGCCCCCGCGTGGGGCCCACAGGACTCCCCCTCGGCCTTCTCCCCAATCAACCTACAATCTAATTGCAAATTGTATGTGTGTTTTCTGACACCATCAATTTTCCCGTCCGTATTTTCTCGTGATTCAGCTTTTCTAACCACTTACGATCCACCTTTCTCATCTGTAGACTCGCCCTCCGGCAGCTGCGGGTAGTTGGTGAATTGCAGGTTCTGGGGTACCTCCTTCCTCCCAGATGTCACTTTCTCTTGGGTTTCTCTGTGTTTTCCCAATTCTGCCGATAGAGCATGTTTCTACCGTCTCCTGGTTGACCCCGGGGAGGAAACGCCAGAAAGGCGGCCTGGCTCTGGGCCGCCAGGTGCAGTTGGCTTTGAGAAAATTCTGGGCGACTGAGTCGGTCCCGGGACTGCTCTGTTTGCTAGGAGAGAACCTGGTCCCTAATCCTCTCCCCGCCTTTGTCTTTAAGGTATCACCAGCCTGCTGGCCAATGGCGTTTACTCGGCTGCCTACCCCCTGCACGATGTAAGTAACCTTGACAAAGTTTGCCTCTGCGTCATCGTCATCGGCAGCCCCAAACCCCCGCGGGCCACGCCCCCAGGGAGCTCTCATTATCCTGCGGCCTGGGCTTCCTGCTTCGGCCCTCCTGTAAATGTCAGCCTCCCCCGTGGGGGCCCCGCAGTCACACCCGGGCGCCTTTCCTCGAGGGACGAGCCCACCGAGGTAGGGGAGTTGGTGGGCGACACTCTCTCCCGGGGGCCAGCTGCCCCTTGAGATGCCTGGGTCTCCCGGGGCACCCCGCCCCCGCCCTGGCAGAACGACCCGGGCTCTGTGTGTATCTATTTCTGCCGAGCAAGTGGCCGGCTTCCTGAGCTGGATCTCCAAATCCCTCCGGTATCCCCCCGACAAATATAGCCCATGGCCGCGGCCGCGCGCTGGCCTGGCTGGGGCGAATGGGTCTCTTCTCATTGTCTCCATGGAGACAGGGGCTAGGGTTCAGCAGGGCACTGGGAATGCACCGCGGGGCCCGAGCAGTGTGGGAACCCCGGACGGAGGACCTTTGGAACTTTCCAGATGTGCGTGGCTACAGGGACTGGGGGGCCACGGGGCAGGACCCAGACGGGGAGTCGGGGCACGCTGGCCGCTCCTCTCTGCAGCCCTGAGCGAGGCAGCCCTGTCCTCTCTCTGAGCCTCAGTGTCCCCATCTGCAAGCGGGACAGGCCCCCAGCCGGTGTCAGAGGGGACACAGGCGCAAGAAGCCTACAGTGAGATGCTGCACTGGAGAGACCCAGTTTCCGGAACAGCGAAGGGCCGCCCCCTCCCCCCCCCCGGCCCCGCCCGCCCGCTGACTCCGGGAGAAAGCTACACAGCTGCCAGCCTGTCACCACTCCCTGTGGGGGGCGGGGGTCACCTGTCCCAGCTCTGTGCCTTCGGGGATGCCCTCCCTCCCGTCTGCAGGCTCTTTCTCGGCCCCCCAGGACCGACCACATGTCCACACAAAGCCTTCCTTGGCGCTGCTCACCCCTGCTGAGAGCGGGGCCTGCTCTGGGCCACCCTGGCCCGTTTGGGGCCGGCCCTTTAAGGCTGGAGAGGGAAAGGGGAGAAATCAACATCTCCGAGTGCCTGTTGCATGCAGAGAGCTGTGTTTAGTAGGAGCTTGTCTCATTTCATCTGGTGCAGATGTGGAGACTCAGAGAGGTTTAATAATTTGGTCCAGGCCACACAGCTTCTGTGGGGGAGCTGGGCCCAGCTTTGAGCCTTAATATGGCAGTAGAGAGGTCCTCCATGTGGGGCCTGCTCCCACTTTACAGATGGGGAAACTGAGGCTGCGGTTGCCCAAGCAGCTTGTCCAGGGGCACACAGCCTCCAGCTCCACTTCCGGGACTCTTCCCAGCCAGAGTAAGGACTCTGGGCATCCCGAGGGACTGCGGGACTTTACAGCTGTGAACTTTCCCCACGGGTGAAGGGCACCCACCCCGTTAGGTACCAAAGCTGATGTCAGAATGTTTGGGGAGATAGATCGCTCTGAACTGGTCCAAATGCGCCCCGCACGCTCGAGCAGAGGGCGGCAGTGTGAGGTCACACTCCCAGGCTCGGGTGCCCGGCTCTTGGCCGCATGCTGGGTGGTCCCTGCCACCTGTCACTGTCCTTCCAGCACAGCTAAACTGTCCTACGTCACGGCTTGCTGCCTCCAGCGCATTGCCCCTGGCACCGCCCCCCCCCCGCCCCGCTTACTGTGTTCATTCGTTCATCCATTCATTTATTCCACAGGACAATGTGTGGTTGCCATAACAACAGGCGGCCGCCTGTCAGAGCTGTGTGTGGAGTAGGGGTCTGTCTGTCCTGAGCGAGACCCTGAGGAGGGCTCCTGGAATTAGTGCGTCAAATTCAGGGACAGGACTGACATTTCAGGTGGTTGCTCGGAGGCTTGGTGGCCTCCCTCCTGGTTGGCACATGTCACCCTCAGGGTCCTGAATAGATGAGGTGCTGCTGGAGGGTGTTGCCCTCTGAGCCATGGAAAGAAACGCCCAGAAAGCTGCAGAGGTTGGGCTGGGGTGGGGGAGGCTGCCCTGAAGACTGTGGGGAAACATTAATGACACTGGTCTCAGGGCACCTTTGTCCAGAGAACACGAGGTCAAGTGTTCCCTGCCTGGGGGGGGGGGGGGGTCACAGGAGGGGCCGGCAAGGGGGGCACCCAGGGGACCTTGGGGAGGCCTCAGAGCTTCCTCGGCCCAGTGATCTTCAAGACCCCTTGGCCAGGCCAGCCCCGCGGGGCCACGCCCCCTCCAGGGGGTCCCTGGCACCAGCTGTTGGCCTGCTGGGCACGTCTGACTTTCTGAGTCCCGGGTCTGTCCCAGAGAAGTCACTTTGCTTCTCTGAGCCTCAGCGTTGCCGTGGGTGAAGTGGGGGCCTGGGGTCACTGATCTGTCCTCAGTTACCCTACGGCTTCCTGTGCTGCCGGCGCACCTGCAGGGACCATCCGGCGGGTGGGGGCCGCTTCACCCTGTTGAAACAATTCTTCCAGCCCCCCCCCCCCACCAAGGCCCCTTTCTTGCCTGCTGCCAGTTCCTAGCAAGTGGCTGTGGGTCCTTTCCTGGACGTGGCCTCTGTGACGGGGCGAAGGCAGGAGGCCTGCCTGGCAGAGGTCTCCTGCGGGGCACTGTGCAGACTCATCTTAACTGTGCCTGCGAGCCCTGCAGGGGCTCGTGTTTGGAAGCGGGTTTGCGCTGCTCAAAAGCCGCATCAGGTCGTGAGAGTTCTCCTTTCCTGCTTTGAACAGGGAGACTACGAAGGCGAAAACGTGGAGTTCAACGACAGAAAAGTAAGTGGGTGTGGAACGGAGGCCGCGCTGCGCCCGCTGGGGTCCCTGGAGCCCCCACGCCTGGGGGGCAGGGGCTGAACCCCGTGTGTCCATTTGCTCCCCTCTCTGGCCCTGACGAGTGTTCGGGGTGCGTAGAGGGGAGCCCATGAAGGAAAGGGTGTGCTCCTTCCCCGTGGTGCTCCCCCTGCCGTGCTCCCTGCGGACGTTGGGGCTGATCCTGCAGAGGTCCGGGGGCCGTCCGCACACCAGGGAGTCCGGGGACGCTGAGCCATCCTCTCCTTCAGTGCTCTCCCTCGGGCTCCCCAGCCAGGCTCCCCGCTTTCCCACGCCCCGCAATCCCCCCACTGGGGCCCTTTCTCCTCAACCCCCACGCTCCAGAAGGTTCTTCCAGCCGTCCTGCACGCAAACATGTACCTGGCGTCCAGCCTTCCCCCCCCCCACCCCGTGTCCACCTCTGCCCCTCCCGGTTCCCAGCCGAGTACGGCCTCCATTCATCTCGGGGGACAGTCCTCGCCCGACCTGCGCTTGTCCCCCAAGCGCGCATCCTTCCGGAGGCGGTGGGCGGGGATGTTTCCCTGAGAGCCTCACAATGGTGGCCTTGTCCCAAGTCTCGGGCTGGGAACCTCTGCGTAAGGAATGTTCTCCGCTCCCGCCTCCCCCCAGCCCCCCGTACATGTTTCCAAACCTTCGGTACTGGACACGACTTGCCCGCCCGAGAATCCAGCTGAAGATACTATCTGATTTAGCTCAAAAATTACATATTTGGTTATTTTTAGTGGGACATCTGGCATTTGTCTGAGACCCTGTGACTTGCAGAACTCCCCCGTTCGATCCCGTTGGAGAAGCACCATCCCCTCCCCAGGCCTGCCTGGGCCAGCTCTGGCCTCAGAGTCTGCCCCCCCTCATCCCTGTGTGCCCCTGGGTCACTTGTCTGTGCCTTTCCTCCACCTAAGAAAGCTTCCTCCTTGGGCACCGGGGACCCCCGTCAGGCCTGATTCAGTCCTCCTGGTCACCGGCCCCTGTGGCCTTCTCCCCACTGCCTCCCTGTGTGCAGCCACACTGGCTGCCTCGCTAATCTGAGACATGTGGCTGGTGGTCAGCCGGTGCCCAGACGCTCTCATTCAGTTACTTACTCAGGAGCTACTCACCGGGCACCACTGGGCACCTGGCCCAGCAGATGTGACTCTGGTTTGTCCAGATCCACCTGTTCCCATCCTCCACCCTCCTCACCCCCATTGAATTTAGTGTCCCAGAAGTGAGTACCAGGCCCGGCCCCATGGGGGTAGTCTGGGAGTACCGGATGGAGAGATGATGGGTGGGATGGGTGATGGGTGGGATGGAGGGGTGGATGGATGGATGGGTAGACGGATGGGTAGTTGGATGGATGGGATGGATGGATGGATGTGATGGATGGATGGATGGATGGATGGATGGATGGATGGGATGGGTGGGATGGGTGGATGGATGGGCGGATGGATGAATGGATAGATGATGGGTGGGATGGAGGGGTGGATAGATGGATGGAGAGATGGATGGGCGGATGGATGGATCGATGGGTGGATGGACGATGGGTGGGATGGATGAGAGATGAGTGGATAGTTGGATAGATGGATGATGGGTGGGGGGATGGATGGAGAGATGGGTGGG
>PISW01016371.1:0-13443 GCA_004023785.1 Mungos mungo | reverse complement strand
CAGAAATGATGGAAGCAGGAAGACAGCTCAATGATGTCTTGAAAATGCCGAATGGCAAGGACCACCGCCCTTCAGTTCTGCGTGTGGGTGGCCTCTCTCCCTTGTCTGTGGCCCCGCTGCTCCCTGGTGCCCCGCCTGTCCCCACACTGCGGGGCCCTGTGGTCCCCTGAGGGTCCCTATGCCTTCTCCCAGTCCCCCATCTCAGGGTGGGAGGTGCTGGCCCTGTGAAGTCTGCAGCCAGGCCCCAGAGGGGGGGCTCCCCACAAGGCGCCCCCGTGCAGGGCCCAGCAGGGACCCCCTGCAGAAGGCCCGGATATCTGCCTCCTGGGGTCAGCCGGGCGCCTCTCTCGGGAGACCCACTGCTCCCATCGGGGCTCCTCCGCGGATGGGGAGCCCCACCCCTCCCCTGGGAGGGCCTCCCCTCCTCTGCACAGACCGAGGACAGGTGGGCAGAGGGAGCCGGGCTCCAGGCGACTCCGGCTCCGCGGCGGCTGCAGTCCTGGGCTTGCCCCTGTGCTCTGTGCCCTTAGCTAAGTGTCTGGTCCCGTGTGGGTGACGCCTCACTCTCCGGGACCCCCCCACCCGGCCGCAGCCCGGGCCCCCCCAGGAACCCGCAGCGGCTCGGGTCTGACCGGCTGGCACGGCCGGGGCACGCCAGAGACAGGTGGCCTCGTCAGCCGGGGTGAGGTGTGCAGCGTGTGGCACCTTTGATGTCCCCGGGGCGCCTGGGGCCTCAGCCGCTTCAGCTCTTGAGTCCGGCTCAGGTCGTGGTCTCACGCCGGTGAGACGAGCCGGGAGTCCTCAGCGTTCTCGTCGCCGAGGCCGCCTGGGACTCTGGCTCTCCCCCCTCTGCCCCTCCCCCTGCTCGCACGCGCTCCCTCTCTCTCAAAATAAATAAACATTTAAAACTAAAACAAGACAGAGTGAAGTATGTTCCCATGTCCTCCTCAGTGCAGGAGGCCGGGGTCACCATCCGCCTGGAGTGTGGGCGCCCGCCATGGGCTAGGTCCTCCAAGCCCTGCAGCCTCTGGGCTCACTGGCTGCGGGAGACGCGCCAGCAGCTGGACCGGCTGGAGCCACCGAGTCAGAGTGACTGCAACCTCCCGGGGGACCCCAAGCCACAACCGCCGGCCAGGCTCCCCCGGGCCCCCCGACTCCCAGCCAGGGTCCCCCGGGCCCCAAGATCCCCAGCCAGGCTCCCCTGGACCCCCAGCCAGGGCCCCCCGGACTCCCGAACCCCTGGCCAGCTCCCCCTGGAACTCCAGACCCCTGGCCAGGCTCCCCCGGGCCCCCAGCCAGGCCTCCCTGGACCCCGGCCAGGACCCCCCTAACCCCTGGCCCTGAGAAGTGGCCCGAGATGACAGGTGTTCATCGTTTTACAGTGCTCAGCTGTATGGTGATACGTCACTAGCAATGATAATTAACGTACCGTGCTGAGGGAGTGCATGTCCTGTGCGTCTGCGGGGCTCCCCTGGGGTCTCGCTGGGTGCAACATGTTGGGTGCCACAACCTCAGTTCTGGACTCTGCAGTGAAAAAGAACATCTTAGAGGAAGCAAATCTCGGAGACCCTGGTGAGAAAGGGGAGTTGTAGGAGGCCAGCGATGAGGCCGTTCGGTGTGTGTTACCTGCGCACCACCGCTTACAAGGGGTATAAAATCTGCTTATCATGGAGATGACCTCAGGCTGGGGGCGGGCGGGGCGGGGGGGGGATGGAGTCTGAGCAGAACGGGGCGTGTCCCTCACAACACAGACTTAACAAATCAGAACAAGACAAACAAAACAAAGAGATGAACCAAGTAGCCGGTATGGGAAAATGCTAAACTTTGGTATGGCTGAGTGATTTTTCCTGTTTTCTCCCTATTTTTAGTTATGTTTGAAATCTTTTTATTCAGAAAAGCTGCTAGTTTAGGCTTCGCAAAGCAGGTGAGCTCTTCCGGGGTGGCCTCCTGGGCGGCTGTGCGAGCTGTCCTTACACGTGAGCCACTGTTTTCCAGCCGAGCGGGCCAGCTTGCCCGTGCCCTGGGGTGAGGGTGGCCGGCCGGGCTCTGGCAGGTGCCCGTGAGGTGTGAGACTGCGCAGCAGGGAAGGGTCTCAGATGCCAGCCCCTGCCCCTCACAACACAGCCACGGGAGACTTACCATATCCTCTGGTATTTGGTTCCAGTAGTCTCGATCTTGTTGTTACTTTTAGCCCTTAATGCTACTTGGAATTTATTAAAATTTTTTTTTGCTTAAGAGAGAGACAGACAGAGAAACAGAGTCCAAAGCAGGGTCCAGGCTCTGCTATGTCAGCAGAGAGCCTGACAGGGGGCTTGAACTCATGAACTGTGAGATCATGACTTGAGCCAAAGTTGGAGGCTTAATGGACTCAGCCACACAAGTGCCCCAGAATTTTAGAACAGGGTGAAGTTAGGGTTCAAGTGACCCTTTTTCTGCTCTAACTGGAGGAAAATGCAGTACCACTAAAGAGTCTATCTTTTCCTTAATGACTTGAGGCCCGTAAATTTCTTTTTTTTTTAAGTTTATTTATTTATCTATTTAAAGAAAGAAATTGAATTAGCGGGAGAGGAGCAGACAGGGAGAGAAGGAGATCTCAAGCAGGCTCCACACCGTCAGCACAGAGCCTGACGCAGGGCTCCAACGCACCAATGGTGAGATCACGCAAGACCTGAGCCGAAACCAAGAGTCGGAGGCTTACCCAACCGAGCCACCCAGGTGCCCTGGGGGTCCCTAAATCTCTGTGTACCCCGATTGTTTGTGGATTGCGGGCTTTATTTCACTTGTCCATTTGTCTGCCCCTGTACAAATATCCCGTGGTTTTATTGCTGGTAATTTGATACAACGTTTTGACATACCGAAGGGCAATTTCCCCTTCCTTCAGTTTTTTTCCTTTTCTTTAAAAAAAGGGCTTCACCTATGAGGGAGTACATACAAGTGGGAAAGCAGGGCAGAGACAGATCTGAGGTTGGCCCTAGAGAGCCCGGAGGGAGGCTCGAACTCACAAACTGTGTGATCAACCCTGACCTAGAGCTGAAGTCAAACCCCTAACCGACTGAGCCACCCAGGGGCCAGCTTTTTTCTCCTGGCAGAGTTTAACTATGCCTGTGAATGCTTTCTTCCGGATGACTTTGGGATTAGCTTATCAAGTTATTTGAAAATCTTGTTGATATTTTGATTGGGATTAAATGGACTTTACAGACTGCCTGAGGAACGGTTTGTGTGTTTACAGCGTCGCCTCCAAAATGGGAATGCGGTGTTTTCTGATGGAGTCTGAGTTCGGGCTACGTCCCACAGACAAACTTGGGAGTTTAAACACTGGCGCCCCGCACGTTCCTTCCTGGTGGCGACAGGGGGTCATGATGACTGCACATATTTGCAGATATTTGCGGGTCAGGGGACACAGAAGCCTGCCACGGATAACAGACTTGGCACAAGTAGCTACCAGATAGTGGGGACTTCTGGGGGCACACACAGCGGGGGACGGGGGCGCATGGGGGCGTCGGGGCACCGTCAGGCGGAAGCTAGGGAGCCTGGGCGAGCCTAGAGCCTGCCAGAGGGAGCGAAGGGGCGGGCGACCCGGGCCGGAGTCTCCACCCGGAGCGGCTTCACGCACCTGCCGGGGCCCCGCCCACCGTCCCCTGTTGCGGCTCAGGGGGCGTTCCCAGTCAGTGCTCCGCCCATCGCTATGGCCACGCCCGCCGCTGCCGTCCCCCGCGACTCTCCTTGCCAAAGCCTTGTCCCTCGCTCCCGGAGCCGTCCCAGAGGGTGGCTCACCACCCAAAGCTCCGCCCACCACATGCAGCCCCGTCCACCCCCCCGAATCCTGTCCCAGGGGGCGGGGCCCCAAAGCCCCGCCCCCTAGTCAGGGCCCGGAGAGTAGCTAAGGGGCCCGGCCCTGGGGCTGTTTCGCCACCCAAAGCCCCGCCTATCGCCCTGGTCCCGCCCAGCGCTCCGGGCCCCATTCCGGGAGGCACTCCGCATCAAAGACCCGCCTACAGTCCTGGCCCCGCCTATCTGACGCTCGCGCGCCGCCGCCGCCAGTGAGGCCTGCTGGTTAGTGGTTCTGAGGCCCGGTAGCCGCGTCCGGGTCTGGAGGTTGCGGGTTCGAGTCCTCGAAGCCCCGCCGCAGCCCCGGTGCCCGTCCCCGACACTCGGGAGAAACCGTTGCGGGCGGCGCGGCCGCGGCGTTCGCGGCGAATCTGCCGCTGTGAATCGGCAGGCTCGGCGGCGGCGCCTGCGGCGGCGGCCTCGCGAGAGTCGGGCGGGCCGACGCGCGGGCCGGCGGACCCGGGCCAGGGCCGGAGCGGGAGCCGGAGCCGGAGCCGGAGCGGGCGGGCGGGCGAGCCCGCGCGAGAGCCGCCGGCATGACGGGCCGCGTGTGCCGCGGCTGCGGCGGCACGGACATCGAGCTTGACGCGGCGCGCGGCGACGCCGTGTGCACCGGCTGCGGCTCGGTGCTCGAAGACAACATCATCGTGTCCGAGGTGCAGTTCGTGGAGAACAGCGGCGGCGGCTCGTCAGCCGTGGGCCAGTTCGTGTCTCTGGACGGTGAGTCCGCGCGGGACCCGGGGCACTCCGGGCGGGGAGGCGCGCGCGGGGACCCGAGGGTTCCGCTGGGGACACGGGGGGGTGGGGGTCGCGGGGGGCTCGGGGAGCCAGGGGGTCCGGAGGACCGCCCCCTGTGAACTACGTGCCCGCAGTTTTTTTAAATAACGGAATTTACAAGAGGAGAGGAACAAGATCACCGTGTCCCGTCCTGTCTCTCTTAAGCGTCCAGTAACGATGGACTGTCACCAGCGCTGTGACTGTCACTGCAGCCGGGTTCAGGGGTGAAGAAAAGTTGCATAGCCCCAAATCTCTGCCCGCCAGCCAGCTCTCGGAGCCTCCCTGTCCCTGGCGGGCCTGCCAGTAGCTGATGTGCTCTTGGTCCCCACCTTTAGGGACTGACATCTTCCCCCAGCCTGGCGCCTGTGATTTCACTCAGGGTGTCGGGCTGAGGACAGAGGACAGTGGTCACTCTGGGGAGGTGGGGAGCAGAGCTGGTGAAAGCGCCGTGCGGCTCCTGTGAACCTGTTTTCATTTCTCTGGGGCCGATGCCCCCGGTACAGAGCGAGCTGTGCGGAGGGCTGTTTTTTAAAATTCGGCTTTTAGTTGTTCTTTGCTGGGACATAGTAATAGGGTTTCTGTTGTTGGCCTGTTTCCTGTGACTTTGCTAAACTTAGCTGTGAGTTCTGGGAGTTCTTGAAATCCATCTCTTGGCCTTTTGTATTCAGACCGTCATGTTGTGTATAAACAGGGGCTGTTTTACTTCTTCCCTTTGTTTCTTCCTTGTCTCCCGGGCAGACGCGCTTCTGTCCGGTGTGGGAAGCGCTCAGTGCTCCCCCCTCAGTGTCGATGGTGGCTGTAGGTTTGGGTAGATGTCTCTTAGTAAAGCTGGGGGCGCTCTCTTTCTGCCCTTGGTTTGTTGAGAGTCTTTGTCACGAGTGGCCGGTGAATTTTGTCTAGTGCTTTTTCTTCTTAATCAGCGTGGCCAGTGCACGCCGGACCTGCCTTGCTGGGGTCAAGAGGCGCGCTCCCTGAGCGTTATTCTCAGCAGTGCTGCAGGCTTAGGTTGGTGAGTGGCATGCTGGTGTGTAGTTTTCCTGCGGTGTCTCTGGCCGATACCACGGTGATGCATCTTTCTGGAACACGTTGGGGAATGTCCCCTCCTCTTATGTTCTTTGGAAGGGACTGTGTAGAACGGGTGTTATTTCTTCCTGGATCGTTTGGTGGATTTCACCAGTGTAGCCATTGGGGCCTAAGAAGTTTTTTGTTTTTTCCTCCCAGGTTTTAACTTCAGATTTAGTAACTTTAATAGTTGTAGGCTATAGTCATATTTTAGGTTATGTCTTTCCCAGTGGGTGAGTGTGTGGTTTTGAGGATTTCGTCCACTTGGTGAAAGTTGTTGAACTGATCCACTCAGAGCCATCGGTGCCTTCTGACGTCTGCAGGGTCTCCAGTGATGTCCCTGATTCCCTTCACACCTTCTTTCTCCCCTTGTCTCTCCTTCCCAAAGTTTATCACTTTAACTGATCTTTTCGAAGAAGCATCTTTGGATCTCATTGGCTTCTCCTGTCTCTCCCCATCAGCTCTGGTGCAGGGCATCTTTGTGTTCTGGGGTGACTTCCGGGGCCCCCCAGCACTGTACTGTCACTTTGTCACACATTGTCCGCTGGTCCTTCCGTCATTGGAAAGTGCGGAACGACGGTGGAGAACAGGTGGTTGTGGGAGCTGACACTGGGACTTCTCCGTGGACAGTGACCACAGTGACCGTGCTGAGCACACCCGTGCACCCCTCCAGACGGGGAGCAGGCCGCAGAGGCAGTGGACACCCCGACAGCCCTGGGCGGGAGCGATGTGCTCCGCCTACCTGTGTGCGGCGAAGTTGGGGCCACAGCCTCGTGAGCACGGGCCCAGAGCCCAGTGCTGTTGGAAGGCATGCCGTAGAGAGGGTGCAAGGACACTTGCCCGGCCTGGCTGGCTCTGTCCTGCGGGCCTGTTCCCTGGCAGGGGCGTGCCCAGGAGGTGGGAGGGGCGCCTGTAGCCCCTCTGCCTCCTGGCCTCCCTACCCGCTCTGGGCAGTGATGGCTGGGCTGGTGACTTGGGTTACTTCCAGTGCCCCAGCCCCGGAGCGCTGGCCAGCTGGCTCTTCTCGGATCTTCCCTCACTGCCCCCTCCCCCGGAAAGATGAGCTTGCCCTCCGAGCTGCCCTCACGGGGTCTCCTGGTCACCGTCTTTCCTGAGAATTCGTTGTTAGTCTTTGAGAACTGAGCGTGGACAGGGGTGTACCTGGGACTATGGCAGTTAGGCACCCATGGCCATGTGGCCAGAGGCCCCGCCACTGTGGGCTCCTGACTGTGCCGGGGTCTTTCCCAGGGAGCACCCACTGTGCGTTGGGCCTGGACTCAAGACTGAGGAGCTGCAGTTGCCCTGGTTCTTTGGTTCTCAGACCAGCAAAGCGTGAGGCCAGCATCCAGGGGTGGTGATGTGAGTGGCACTGAGGACGTCCAGGCCGAGTCATTCGGCTGCTGGGCACAGGTGACAGGGAGGAGACCGGCTGGCAGCAGGGGTGGGTACATGGGGACTGCAGGCAGCTCCGTGTGGCCGGAGTGGCTGGGGCCTTAGCGGGGCCCTGAGGAAGGGTCGTGCTGCTCTCCCGGGAGGGGCTCACGCCAAGTGTGTCCGGGTCCACGGGGGGCAGAGCAGGGCTTCCCAGCAGGGCCAGAAGGATCTGCTCTGAGCGTCCTGCGCCGCGTGTCCACCCGAGGGCCTCCAGGCCCCAGCTCCTTCCCCGGGACGCCCTCCGCTCCTGCGCGCCTCCCCCTGGGGCTGTCAGAGCCCCTCAGAGGGGCCCGTGGCTGCTGCCCCTGGGGGGCCCTTCCCAGGACTGCTTCTCCTAGCTACAGACGCAGCCTTTTAAGTGAGGGCGTTTGTAAGTGCTGGTGTCACCGTTCGGAGTCGTGACGTATTTCACACACGTTTGGGTTGGATGAACCCCCCCAGACGTATTTGCACCCCCAGCCCTGGATGGGGATGACCCTGTGCCCTAAAGAGGGTGGGGCCTGCACCCACCCGCCTAGCGTGCCCTGCCCATAGGGGGCTCTCCCAGGCACAGCCCATTCATGTGCTGGGCTGCTGGGCACCGGGCGCGTCCTGGCTGAGCTCTGGTCCCAGAGGCGGAAGGTCCGCACCTGCTCTATCCTGTGGCCCCTGAAAGCCCCGTGGAGTTCCTGGCCAAAGTGCCTGTCCCCAGGAAACGCTGGCTGGACTCTGTCCCGGAGGCTTATGGGGAGGACTCTTCTCGTTGGATGTCATTTGCAGCCTTTTCCGTTTATTGCGCTCTGCGCTGGGTGGTTTCCCCACGCGGCTCTTTGGGAACTGCGCCGGGTCGAACGGAGTCTCGGCTGTGGCCTGTGCTGAGCTGTTTATCACCACCCCAGATCCGTGTCCAGGCTGCATCCTGGGACTCCGGACTCCCCAGGGTCCTGTCGAGGGCCTGCTGGGTGCCCCAGAGGGGCACGTATCCATGTAGCAGCTCCGGCTGCGGGGCCTCTGAGCCTGCTTCCAGGGCCTCTCTTGAGGAGTTAGGCAGAAACCCTCCCCTTAAATAGAGTCAATACAAAGTGATTAGGGTTTTTGCTTATGGGTGTTGGTGAAGCTTGTGGGGGAAATGGGGGTCAGGCAAGTCTGTATAAGCATATTTCTGGGGTGCTGAGGCCCCTCCATCGTGCCAGGACCCTGCCTCTTCCCTGCCTTTGTCTTCCTGGTGTTACTGGCTTTATCCCTGACACTCAGCATGGGGTGGGCCTCGTGGTGCGCCCCTGCCTCCTGGGTCAGACCTCGGCATCCGGTGCTCCGCCGCTGTCCACAAGAGGGCGCTCTTGGCCTGGTTGTACCTTCCACCCGTAGATTCCAGCTTGGTTTTTTTTGTTGCCAGAGCTTGTTAGAGAAAATGTCAAATGTTTTACAAGTAGAGGGAATAGTGTGAAGGGGATATGAAGGCCAAGAATGGCATGCCTTGGCAGTCTTGGCTGGAGGTAATCCTCCAACTTTTTTTCACACTTCAGGGGGCCCTTAGGTTCATGGGTTTAGTGGGCTGAGATTTGCCAAGTAAGCACTTTTGTACTATCCTCGGTGCATTCCAGATTCTTTTTCTCGTAACCAGACCCTGGTGGGTGGTGTTTGCTGAGTACGAGAATCTGCATCAGTCTGGCAAGCAGGCTTTGACACCCCCGGCCCGCCCTGCTGCAGGGAACTGTGTCTGCGGAGGGGACCGGGATCCCTGTGTCTCCTAGAAACACACGACGTGCTGGGGCTGCATGCGGGCGCGCGGGCCGGTGCGCGTGTGCACCAGCGTGTGTGCGCGCACGTGTGAGCAGGAGTCAGGAGACCAGCCCTGGAGGTGCACTGGCTCCAGGCTGGGGGAGTGGGGGGGGGCTGGGCCCTTAGGGAGAGACAGGGAAGGGCCGGCGAGGAGGGTGCAGGGGAGAGTAATGGAGGAGGGGGGCAGAGGTGGCATGCGAGGGAGGGGTGACCTCTGGGGGCTTTTCCAGGAGTAAGGAGATTGCATTGAACGCTCAGCCAGAGCGAAGCCCCCACTCTTGCTACTCACTGGGTCCCCGAGGGACCTGCCCCAGTGTCTTCTGTCTGTGTCTACGCTGGGAGCGCAGGTCCCCAAGGGTCCTTGTGCCCAGTAGATGGGGCTTTGCACCATTTCATCATCCCTTTTCTCATGCAGTTGCCCAATTATTTATTGAAAGTACACATCCATTTTAATAAGTAAAACAGCATGGCATAATTTCTGATTTTCTAACATAGAAGTTGGGGGTGCTGGCAACAAAGAGGCCAAGACGTGGCTGTCCTGGTCGGGTGCTGAGAGTGATTGGGCCTCCCCAGTGGTCCTGGTGTAGAAAAGATTGCAAAGGTGAAAAGCCTCAAGTTCTAAAGTGTCTCCACCACCAAAATGGGAAGGTCGGAGATGCAGAGCCCCGGCCTCAGTCCAGTGAGCCTGTGGTAGGCGCTACGGCTGGTTTGGGAAGCCCCTTGCTGCTGGTCCAGGTGGGTGAACCCCTTCTGGCCCTGCCTGACCCTCCCTGGCCCCGTGAGGATGCACAGCTGGCCCCCTCCCTCCCCATCCTCTGTGACCAGCCTCTTGAGGACACGAAGTCTGCTGCCATCTGTTAGGGTGGCAGTAGGAAACAACGCTCCCAGTGACAGCAAAACGGTCTGCAGGCAGTGAGTGACCCCTGTCCCGGGCCCCGCTCTCCAGGGAAGGCCCCCACCTGCCCCGTCCCCCGGCCCCTCTGCTCCGCTGCTGTGGTGGGAGTGCAGATGCCCAGCTCTGCACGCCCAGGTCCCTGTCATTCCCACATGTGTCCCGGTCCCTCCAGCACACCCTGTGTCACGTGGCTGAGGCTGGGAGGCGTCCTCTGCTCCTTCAGTGTGTACTTGGTTGCCCGCGCTGGCCTGCAGGATGGGCAGCGTTTCCCACCGCTGCTGCCTTCTGTGGTGTCTCGAGCGTCGTGCTGTGGCAGCGCGGTCTGTAGTCTAGCCCACAGCCCAGACCCCCACCCGACACAGGTCCCAGCCCTGGTGCTCGCAGGGCACAGTGTGTGGAACTTCCTGGGACACCTGAGCATTGGTGGGAGATCCAAGGTGGGGTGCCTGAGGGTCTGGCTACGGCCACCCTCTGGGGTGGGGCTCCCTAGGCTGCCATTCTGTGGGTGGGCGGCATGCAGGTGGCTAGAGGTGCCTGCGACTCCTGTAGACCAGGCAGCTCCAAGGGTCTGGGCCACATAGGATGTGGCCTGTACCCTGCGGAAGCCCACAGTCCTTGGGGAGACGGACGCAGCGGCCAGTGGTCACTGCGGGTGTAGGTCCCGGGAACGGGCTGGCAGAGGGCTGGGGGGAGAGCTGTGGTGGGAGGTGCGCTGCGCTCTCTCCAGCTGCCGCATGGCATTGGTCTGGAGCGTGGTGAGAGAGTGCACGTGGCCACGGCTCGCCTGCTCCAGGTCAAGGCCGCAGCCCTGCTGGCACGGCAGAGGGGCCGGCCCCCGTCATGGCTGCCCCGCCCCGTGAATGCTGGGCCGCTGGGGCCCGGCTCCAGAGGCGCCCCACGCAGGGGGGTCTGTTGTCAAGTTTTGACTAATCAGGCTGGTTTGTTTTCCTAGGTGCCGGCAAGACCCCAACCCTGGGCGGCGGCTTCCACGTGAACCTGGGGAAGGAGTCGAGAGCACAGACCCTGCAGAACGGTATTTCCCTTGCGGGGGCTCTGGAGGAGAGCGGGGAGGGGGGGGCAGCAGCCGGCGGCCTGCGGTGGCCCCTGGCACGCACCGTCAGCACCGTGCTGAAGTCCGGTCTCGCCGCAGTGGGGATGCTTTGAGCTGTGGTCCCCTCGGGCAGGGACACATTCTGCCAGGACTTCTCCGACATTTGCGTGAGGACACTCTCTGGAACCTCAGAGCTACTGCAGGGTCAGCTCCTGACCACCAGGGACCGTGACCACTTTCTGGTTTCCCAGTGCGCGTAGAAGCTACGTTTGCACCCTAGTCTCAGTCTCAAGTATGCTATAGCATTGTGTCTAAAAACGTCAGTGTTTACACCTCAATTTAAAACTCCTTTGTTGCTTAAAAACGCTAAGCGTCCTCTGAGCCCCCAGCCAGTCGTCCCCTTGCTGGTGGAGGGGCCGTCCCTTCGGCTGGCTGCTGGCGGGCAGGTGGGGCTGGAGGCTGGGGGGCCGCGGCGACTTCGGAAACAAGACAACCATGAAGTCCGCCGCAGGGCGCGCTCTCCCTGTCGTGAACAGCTTCTCCGTCGCCCGCGATGCTCTCTGCGGGCGTCTTACCCCAGCAGCTCCGCCTCCGAACGGGAGTCCGTCCCCTCAGGCCCGGTGGCCGAGGCTCAGCTGAGTGTGCGTGTGCGTGACAGTCTGTGTCCTCCCTCGTCCCGTCCACGAGCTTCGGGCGTCTCCGCCGGCAGCAGGTTCCACCCCGGAGTCCACGCGCTGCACTCGTGCGTGAGAAGCGGCGCCTCCCCCTTTCCAGCTCGGTCGTGAGATCGGAGCGCTTCGGGCCGTCCCCAGGCCTCCTTTCCAGTTCTCGCCGTTTCCGCCGCGTCTGCAAGGACTTCCTCCCTGGAGTCCGGAAGCCTCGCAGTCACTCTCGGGGCTGGAAGCACCTCCTCCAGACCCCTGGTCGCATTTGAGCTCTTCCCACGAACCACGGATGTTCTTTTTTTTTAATGTTTACTTTTTGAGAGAGAGAGTGAGTGGGGGAGGAGCAGAGAGGGGGACAGAAGATCCGAAATGGGCTCTGTACTGACAGCAGTGAGTCCGATGTGGGGCTTGAACTCGAACCGCGAGATCATGACCTGAGCCGAAATCAGACACTCAACCAACCGAGCCCCCCACGTGCCCCAACCATGAATGTTTGTCATGGCTCCTAGAGCGTGACCCCTTTCTGGAAGGTTTGCAGCGCACTTTGCCCACGTCCACCGAGGAGTCACTGTCCCCGGCAGCGTTTCTTTAATGATAAGACTGGAAGGTCAAAGTGCCGCCTTGACCCGCGGCTGCAGGACGGAGCGGGGCTGGCGGGGACGGACGCAGCGCTCTGGCCCGTCTCCGCCAGAGCTCTGGGGCGCCCGGGGGCGTTGTCGACGACCAGTATGTTTTGGAAGAAATCTTTTTTTCTGAGCAGCAGGTCTCAGCAGGGGGCTTCAAATATCCGGCAGACCATGTTGCAAACAGACGTTTGTCACCCAGGCCGCGCGGGCCCATCGGTCGCGCACAGGCAGAGCACAGGGCGATTTCAAGGTCCATCGACTTGCAGGGCGTCCGTGAGCACTGGCTTCCCCTCACGGTCACGGGCTGCGCCCACCCCAGCAGGGGGCCAGCCTGTCCTTGGAAGCTCTGCGGCCCGTCCCAGATGGCGTCTGCTCCCGATGGAAGGCTCTTTCGTCTACACTGAAGCCACCTTCGTTCGTGGTCCTGCTGGGCCTCCTGGGTGCCGCGCTGCCGCTTCCGGGTCAGCGGGCACTGGCCACCTCACCCGCAGGTGCGTGCCACGGACAGGACATCTCTCCTCACACTCCCGCACCCGCCTCCAAGCGGGCCCTGCTCCTCATCCGGCTTGGGCCCCAGGGAGCACCGCTGTGGCGCGTCCGTCTTCCGTGCAGACCCTCAAACTGTCTCGTATCAGCAGTGAGGCTGCCTCACCTTCTCATCACACGTGCGCTCAGCGTTGGATGCAAGAGGCCAAGCTGTTGGCCTGTCTCGACTTCCCACATGCCGCCCTCACTCCGCGGCCCCATTTCCAGCGTTGACTGACAGAGAGAGACGCGTGACTCTTTCAGTTGTGCACTTCGAGGCCACCGTAGGGTTAGTAATTGGCCTAATGTCAATACTGTTGTGTCTCAGGGGCCAGGGAAGCCTGAACAGAGAGAGAAACACACACACACATGCATGTGCGTGCGCGTGGGGGGCGGCTGGTGGGGAGCCGTCGGAGCGCCCACGCGTTTATCAAGGCCGCCATCTTACACGAGTGGGGTTCGCAGAGGCCCGAGACAGTCACAGCAGTAACGTGGAAGATCGCTGGCCGCAGATCACCGTCATGGAGAAAACAGTCAGGAAAAAGTTTGAAATATTGGGAGAATCACCAAAACGTGACGCAGAGACATGAAATGAGCAGATGCTGATGGAAAAACAGCACAAATAGACTTGGTGGAGGCAGGCTTGCCGCAGATCTCCGACCCCCAACTCGTAAACAGAGTGCAGAGTGCCAACGGGGGTGCCCGGGCGGGGGGCAGGCTGCGCCGCGTGGGTGTCTTCGCTGCGGCCAGCCGCCTTCTCCGTCACGTCACACTCAAGGACCCGTCTTCCCTGTGGGTGGGCATGGCCAGCAAGTCACA
>PISW01016370.1:0-13437 GCA_004023785.1 Mungos mungo | reverse complement strand
CCAAGATGGCGCTGGGCTGGAAGCTGTTCCTTCCCTTGCGCCACCTGGGTTCGGGATTTAGGCTACCCGGCAGTTATCTATGGAGTGAGCCTCTCTCTCCAAGCGCAGTTAAGGTTAAGCGTTCTTTACCTCTTCCCCAGAGACAGTACTATGAGCGTGTTCAGTCTCTCTGTCTCTTCCCTTTGTCTCTCGGGCTCCGTGCGCTTGCCCCGCGTTGGGCTGGGGCTGCCACCTTCCCTGCCCGTCTCAGGCTGGCCCGTTTTCCAATCTCCCCAGTTCACACTCACTCACTCAGGTATCCTTCAGGTTCTCTTCCTTCTGCAGTCCGTATTTTCTCCTTCCGCTCTTGCAGATGAGGGTAATGTCCTTCTCAGTTCGATCAATGGGGCAGACGAAGTTTACAGAGCTCCCTTCCTCTCCGCCATGAAAGGTTTTGTTTCAATCAACACTGTATTTAACAAGTGTTTGAAAATCTTCCCTTTGCAAGGTGGGCAAGGGAAGGACGCCCCTACCCCTGGATCACCCCTACCACGCATCACTGAGCGGGGGCTTGGCTGTTACAGGAAGACATAAAAAGTCTCAACTGGTGGCTTAAAAAACACTTTTTAAAAATTTTAGGGAGAGAGAGAGAGAGCGAGAGCGAGAGAGAGAGCATGAGCACAGAGAGAGAGAGCACAAGGAGGGGAGGGGCAGAGGAGAGAGAGAAAATCTTAGGTTCCATGCCCGGCTCAGAGCTCAATGACGGACCCCATCCCACAAATTGTGAGATCATGACCTGAGCCGAATCAAGAGTCAGATGCTCAACTGACTGAGCCCCCTAGGTGCCCCAGGACTGGAACCTTTGGAAAGGAAGATAGCAGATTATCATTGTTTTCAGATGAAATGATTGTATATATATTTTTTGTTAAAAAATATATTTATATAAATGTGAATACAATATATATTTTTGTAAACAAAAATTGCAAATAAAATATTAGAATTAATAATATGTAATAAATATAAATTATAAAAATATATAAATAATTGAATAAAAAACAAAATCATTCTATTGTTTTTCTATATAAGAGCAACAAATAGAAAATGTAATTTTAGGGACGCCTGCGGGGCACTGTTGGTTAAGTGTCTGACTCTTGATTTCAGCTCAGGTCATGATCTCACAATTTGTGGGATGGGGTCCGTCATTGAGCTCAGTGCTGACAGCATGGAGTGTGGTTGGAATTTTCTTTCTTCCTTTCTCTGTCCCTCACCTGTGCTCCCCCTCTCTCAAAATAAACCTAAAAATAAAAGAAAGAAAATATAATGTTAAAATATGCCATCTACAAATAGCATCCAAAAATGGCAAACCAAAGAAATATAAAAGAATGGTATGAAGGACCTTTATGGGGAATATGATATAGCTTTACTGGAAGACATTAGTGGAAAGTGGAGAGATACTCTGTGTTTATGGAATGGAGGCTGTTCAGCTGTATGCTGACTTCTAGGTTGGGTGCAATCCCACTTGGAATCCCAAGAGTATTTTGCAGGAGTGACACACGAGAGAGAATTCAAAATATCGACAAAAATGCAGGAAGAAGTGCAGCCAAGGCTTGAAGGAGGAGGGGAGGAGGGGCGGGGAAGGAAGAAATGAAGCTCAGTGTGTCAAAAGTTTAGATGTGGCAAAGCTGCCTTAGTTTTGTGCTCACAGTGCCGGGGTGGACCGCAGGTGAGGGCGGGGCGGACCCGCAGGTGAGCGGAGCAGAGAGTCTGCATGTGCACGGTAACGTGTGGCACAGGCAGCAGCTCAGAGCAGGGGAGAAAATTGCACTATATTCACCAGGGTATCATATCTGAAATCATATCATAGTTAATCATAAATCAGTATAACTATTAAATAATAATAATAAGTATTAAACATTTATTAAAACATAAGTATTAAATAAAATGTTTAATGATAAAAATAAGATGTATTATATTGCTATACTTTTCTCATAATAGCCCAAATCTGGGAGCAGCCCACGTGCCCAACGCCAGTGGAACGATAGAATGGGCCAATAAACTCTTGATACATTCATTCGAAGAATATTTAGTTAAAAGAAAAAGTAGACTACATGAAACAATATGGATAAATCTACAAGCCTACAATCGAATGAATAAAACCCCAAGCATATAAATTATACTTATGGTACAATTCTATTATATGAAGTTCAAAAGTAAGCAATATTAAACTGTATTTTATAGGGATGCGTCCAATGCTGGTCAACAAAAGCAAAGAAATAATTACAAGTCAGAAGAATGTCTTAGTGAGAATGCACGGACTTCTGGGAAGTATATAACGTTTAACTTCTTGAGTTGGTTCATAGTTACTTGGCTTTCTAACTATTCGAATGTTACCGATGACATTTATACACATTTCTATATGTTACATTTTGCAATAGGAATGTTTGAAAAATTATTTAATTAGACTTGCAATGAAAATCGATTTTCTAACATGGTTGAGAATTAGATGGCTTTCTATTTCTTTGTTAAAACATTTATGTACATTTCTGTAGATGTTATTTTTCACAGTAAAAGTGTGTGATTGTACAATTAGACTTCTAATAAGCACAGTAGTCCCCAGAGCTATCCTACCTTACTTCCTAAAGGCAAGTACAGTCACAGTTACGCGTTGCTTTTGCTGTTTACCTCTCGATTTGCAAATAATAAGCTTACAGTGCCATACCTTCATTTTCCACTTTTCCATAAAACTACTTATTGACTGCCTACATCCACAAGATGAGGACCTAGCTTTCTTATCTCTTTTTCTCTAAGCTTACACACGTTAATTTCTATTCTCTTCCTCTCCAACTATATTGTTTTTATGCCAGTTTTCAGAATCTACATTATTACAACTATGTAAACCAAAATAAATTACCAACATACATCAATCTCAAACCCTTTTATCAATGTGTTCATTCTACTAATTTCTTTTTTCCTTGGAAACACCCCTTTAGGAGCCCTCATTCTTTTTCTCCATTTGTACAGGTGTGTACATATTGTGTTTACGAAATCTTTTTCAGAGACTCCTGCTGGCAGCCGTGACACAGCAGCTGATACCAGACTTTCTCTCCACTGACAACAACCACACAATACAGGCTTCAGCTCTTTTCAGCCATTGAAAACTGGGCGGCACAGGAGCAGAGAAACTTGGGAGGTGAGCCCAGTGTTGCCCGTCATCGTTCTGGTTTTCAGCCCGGAAGTGGTCTCGCTCAGTGGAGGAGGTGGAGGCTGAAGCTCAGGTCCTTGAAGTGGTTGGAATTAGAGTGTGAGGTTTCTGAGAAGGAGGGGCTGCCCAGAGGGGAGGTCTACGAAGTCTGCACGGGGGTTCACTGTGATTCCTTGGCTCGAGGTGGGGCTGCACGGGCAAAGGGAGAAGCTCGGTGAGGCCTAATTGGAGCGCCCGCGGCAGCCTGAGAGCGGACGGCGGCACCGGAGGACAGGCGGCTCTCAGAGACCGCGGAGCCTAGCCTAGGCGCTGGAGAGGCCTCACTGAAAATTTTGGAATGGAGTTAAAATTTCAGAAAGGACAAAACTTAAGAATAACATCCACACTCTATATCAGAGACATATCTTAAACATACGTTCTAAACCAAACCAGTTCCACTCCAAGAAAGGATAAAACCAAGACTAAGTAGACTAACAGTAAGAAACACTAATTTCACTGCTTGCCTGAATAACCTGATCTATGAAGGAAAAAAATATGATTTTCTTTCACTGCAATACATTGTCCACAATGTCCATCATATAATAAAAAATTACTAGATATGCAAAGAAATGGAATAATATGAGTCATAGTCGAGAGAAAATTTCATTTTTGGAAACTGAACCTTGGTTACCAGATGTTGGAATTAGCAAGCGAAGACTTTCAAGCAACTGTTATAAGTATGCATTACATACAGCAGCTGTTTGAATGCTTTCAATGAATGAACAAATGGGGAGGGGTTTTAACAGAGAGATGTAAATTATAAAAACAAACCAAAGGGAAATTAGAAAATGGAAAAGTGCAGCATATAAAATGAAAAATTAATAGGATGAGCTGAAGAGTGGATTGTAGATGTTGGAAGGGTCAATTAACCATCCTATCTGAAAAATAGAAAGGAACAATATTGACAAAAAGAAGACATGGAAGAGTCACACTGACCCGTAGGAAAATATCTATCAGCACAACGTACGTGTAGGAGGAGTCCCAAAGGAGAAGAGAGCAAGAGCTAGCAGGATAAAGACTGGGAGAATAGTTGG
The DNA here is from genome assembly GCA_004023785.1 of Mungos mungo. Classification (NCBI taxonomy): domain Eukaryota; kingdom Metazoa; phylum Chordata; class Mammalia; order Carnivora; family Herpestidae; genus Mungos; species Mungos mungo. The sequence goes on along the minus strand of PISW01016370.1, from coordinate 9,183 downwards.
AAATTATCTGAATTTTGTGAAAAGCAAATCTTATAGATCGAAAATGGTCAGAAAACTTTAAGCAGGATAAGCATAAGCACAAAGAACACAACACTCGGGCACATCCAATGGTTGAAACCAAGGGTAAAGAGAAGGTACTGAAAGAGAAGACCTTGGAAGAAGAAAGATGACAGTTACACACGAGCAGGCGATGACAGGAGTGGACGTCGATGTCTTGTCAGAAACAGCGGAGGCCCGAGACAGTGGAACAAGAGTGCGGTGATTCTGAAGGAATGAAACTGTCAACCTGGAATTCTAAATCCAGTAAAACTTCAGACATTCAGAGTTGAAGATCTTCTGCTGATACTTCACTGCCAACAAGTTGTAATAGCAGTTCTAAGGGAAGTTTTTCATGATCCGAGATGGAAATTCAGATCCATAGGAATGAATAAAGAACATAAAAATTGGTAAATAGAAAGACTATATGCTTAAATTTTCTTCTAATTTTTACAAGACGTATGACTGGTGTAGAAAATATTATGTCACTGTTTTGTGTCATTTATAATGTATGTGTGTATGTAATGTCTGTATAAGACAACAATGCACACAACAGTCAGAGAGGTGTAGGGAAACATCAGCACGGGGTTAAAAAATGGATCATTCCCAAAGTAGCCAGGAAAAGAGGAACAGAGGAACAAACATAGAAAACAACAAGATGATAGACCTAATCTAACTATATCAAAATTACATTACAAGGAAATTTATTCAGAATTTAACGCTATGATATATGAAGATCATGGACCCTTTCTTTTGTTTTCCTAGAACTAACTGCCTTATTTTTTCTCCTACGTTAGTTTTTGGGTCACCATTTATGATTTTTCCCATCCCTTACTATAATCCCTCACTGAAGTCTTGTGGAAGGTCAATCTCAGTAATTAATCTATTGATTGATTCCCTTTTCAATTTTTAAAATATTTTGAGCAGAGGAGATATCTCCACATTCCTCCTGTTTTCGTCCTTGTGGAGAGAACTCCATTACTGTAATGTTTCTAGTCTTTCTGTATTTACACACACACACGCACGCATGCATGCACGCTCCCTGCCCCAGGAACAGTGAAGCATCTTATCCGATTGGTGAGAAGGATTAAGAAGCATCCCAGATACTGGCTTCTTCTATTCCTTTCGGGGGTGAACTGTGTGCAGAGAACACACGTGTGTATGTCCGTGTCGGGTGGACCCTACTTTCGAGAGGAGGCCTGTCCCGCCACGCTGCGTCCCGCGGCAGTGTTTCTGTGGCGAGTGCCAGGGAGCCACCTACCTGCAGAGAAGACATGTCCCTGTCACAGTGACATTATAATCCAGGTTAAGGTTTCGTCTCCTAAAACCTGCACAGCCAGAGGCCGTCTTCAAGCAGGTATCCGTCCCCTAACGTGACTTAAAACGTGGTGACAGTGATGTGAAATTCTTAGGTGACAAAGAATTGCAGCTTTATCAGTGAGCCAACCAGTGACAGTCACTGAGCACTATGCTGGAAATAAAACCACACACCTTCCTCAGCTTGCAGTGGGGCCACGTCCCGCCGTCGACCTACTGTACCTTAAAGACACTGTTAAACCCAAAATGCATTTGCCACACCTAACCTCAGACATCACACTTAGACCAGCTTACCTTGATGTGCTCAGAACATTTTCACCAACCGACAGTTGTGTGAAATCATCCAGCACAAAGCCTCTCGCGTGGTGGTGCTGAGTGCCTCACGTGATTTACTGAATACTGAAAGTAACAGACAGAATGGCGGAGCCTCCGGGGGCAGGACGGCTGTCGTGTGTCAGTTGTTTCTCTTACGATCTCTTACGACCGTGGGCTGCTCACGGGGCAGGGCCGTCCAGTGTGCCACTCGCCCGGGACAAGATCCAAATTCAAAATTCGAGGTACAGCTTGTACTGAACGTGTACGGCTTTTGTGCCACCATCAAGTGTAAGAACTGCAACATCATAAGTGGAACCACTGTAAAGTTGGGGACTGTTAATAATCCCTTTTTGAAATTGTCTTTCATTGCTTCTGTTTTTCTTGCTATTTGAAATGTTTGAAGTGACGTATAACGTGTGACCTAAGATTTCGTCTCCTCCAGTTCCCCAGTTTCGGCGTGGTGGTTCTCTAGCTTGTTCCCACATAGTCAGCCCTTTGTGACTTTGTGGTGTTTGGGACGCAAAGTTTTCGTCTGTATTTTTCCCATATTAACGTCTGTTACGGTTGGATCCTATGAGCTGAGAGGTGTGTTGAAGGCCAAACCCCAGGGCCTCAGACTGTGACCTGATTTGGAAACATGGTCTTTGCAGCATCAGCCAAGTTCAGCGGAGGTCACTAGGGTGGCTCTAATCCAACAGGACTGGTGTCCCTATAAAAAGAGGAATCCTGGAGACAGACACAGAGGGAAGACAATATAAAGATGTCCGTGTGACAATGGAGTCAGAGGAGGGACACCTCCCAGCCCTCAGAGGGGCATGGCCCTCCTGACACCTAGACTTCAGACTTCCAGCCTCTAAATTAAAAATATATATATAATTTTGTTTGTTTGTTTTGAGAGAGAGAGAGCAGGGGAGGGTCAGAGAGAGAGAGGGAGACACAGAACCCCATGCAGGCTCCAGGCTCCGAGCCGTCAGCACAGAGCCCGATGCGGGGCTCAAACCCACAAGCCGTGAGGTCATGACCTGAGCCGGAGCCGGATGCCTCACTGACTGAGCCCCCCAGGCGCCCCGGACTCCCAGCCTCTAGCGTGTGCGACAACACGTGTCTCTTGTTCAAAGCCACCCGGTTCGTGCCATGTCGTTACAGCAGCCGTGAGAGCCTAACACAGCATCTAATTTCCACAGCAACGTTTCAAAATAGCATTTTGCTTGCCTGTTTTTAAATTTTTTATCAGATTTGTCATGTCCTTAAAATCATTGGCTTGGAGCTCTGTCTGCCTGCATCTGTGTTTTCTTCTGTCAGTCTCCCTTTCTGTTCTCACAGTTCTGTTTCCTGTCACGCATGTTCCCTGGAAGGTTAAGGGTCTACTCGTCATTCTCCCTGGCTTCTCTGCTGCGTCCTCCGTTTCTTTCTCTTACCCTCCTTCCGCCCATCATCTTTCTCTTTCCACCTTCCCACCTCTCTTGTGCTTAAGAGGGAGTTGACCCTTGAACAATGCAGGGTTCGGGGCATCAACACCCGCACGGTTGGAAACCATGTACAACTCTGACTCCCCCGGAATTAGTGGCTAACAGCCTGCTGTTGGCCTGACTGATAACATAAACGGTTAACTCCTACTTTGTATGGTGTACGTAATATATGCTGTATTCTTACAGTAAACTAGAGAAAAGAACATGCTGTTAAGAAAATCATAAGGAAGAGAAGATACATTTACAGTCTTGTCCCCCCCAAATTCAGATATAAGTGGCCCCGTGTCGTTCATGCTGCACAGACAGCTGCCCCATCAGTTATGGGCTGAGCCACTGTAGTCTCCCTTCCTTCTGTGATGTGTTCACTCCCTACAGGTTCTCGTAACATGCCTTCAATCAGGCGAGTGCCCCTGAATCCTTGCCTCAGGCTCTGCTTCTTGGGAACACTCCCTACCTCACCTCAGTCCATTTATGTGACTATGAACATGGCAGGAAATGAAATACCAGCACCAACTAAGGTAAAATTTACACCGTCCCTGGGATTTCTCTGGATTGCAGGTGCCTTCCTGCCCCCGCCCAGTCCCATTCTCAAATCCTGTCCTTCAGGGAACGGTGATGGTGGACAGTGTAAGCATCACGATCTGTGTTTGTACTCACTTTTACTGGGTGTATGTGCAAGCCAGACTCACTGAAAAGCACTGCTTTTAATCAGCTTTCTGATAACCAGATTCTGGATTTTACACAATTGGATTTTTAGACTCTGCTGCAGACGGTGCGGTGGAAGGCTGGCTGGCACGGTGGGAGCCTTCCAGGAGCGTGCCGAACTTGGTATGAACTTGGTATGTGCAGACAGCTTCCCTTTCAGAGGATGAGGTCAGTTTGAAAATGATCACTTTGTGGATTTTTCAAAATATTTTTTTAAGTTTCCGTGAGATCATGACCTGAGCCAAAGTCAGATGCTTAACCAACTGAGCCCCCCAGGCGCCCCCATTAGTGAATGTGATGGCAAACTTTTGTCTTCAACCACTCCCCTCTCTTCTGCTTCAAAAGCTTATGTTTTAAGCCCTCCACAAACCCCTTATGTCTGAGAACATTTGTAAAACCTTGAATAAAAAAGCCCATGTGCCACTTATCTCCGCGATGAATTGATATGATTTCTGGGAATGACAATGAATCTTGACATTAGATTAATTAAGCCAGACATTAGTCAATTATAATTGGCAGAGGAAATCTGCTGTAAAACTGTGGTGCAGCCTAAGACCAAACAGGATTAAGTTTTGGATAATTTGTTACTTTGTGCTCCCACAGCACCTTTAGTACAAGTGACTAACAATTCTCTAAAATGACCAGAAATAATTACCTTATTGATAATTGTAGGTTGATTTGTAATAATGAATACAAGGAAACAGGCTATTGGTCCAGGATAAATTTCACACGCTTGTGTTTCCATCAAGAATCTTTGACTCAGTTGAGCCCTCATGAATCCCAGCAATGGCGTGGGAAATCAAATTAACTGTGCTGTGGGATTCTTCGGATTCCTTCTTCTCCTTTGCAAACACTGCCGTCTGTAGGCAGGTAAATAGGTGGGTAGTTCTTCACTTCCAGAGAACAGTCAGCATACGCGAGATGCAAATACCCGGATGGTTCACCACCCTTAGTCACATGCGTGTTATTTAGTTAATTCTGTAATGATGTAAAAAAAAGTCACAAAATGTTAATGGTTTCTTGTTTGCATAGAGCAGTCTCATTCAAGGTTTCAAGCTGCTTTCTGAGTACTGATTACTTAAACCCAAACCTTCTGTGTCAGATTATTCGCTTTTTTCCTTTTCTAAACCCAACTCACTTCACCCAAGCTGAAGTCCTGATGATACAGTAAGACCCAAATGAAACTTGACTCCACACAGAAATTGCCAGGCAGAGTTCTGTAGGAGACCTTCAGGCGAGGAAGGCCGGGGCACAGGGGTGTTGTGGGCACCCCAGCCCCCAGGATTTATGACAGAAGGACTTGAGCAAACCTCCCGTGATGGTCTACAAGCAGCTCTCCCGAAGGACTCTGGAAAAGGTGCAGAAGAAAGCACAGCACCAACAAATCCCACATGAAGCTGATGAGGAGCGAATGAACCAACGCTTATCGCAGCAAGTCTGCGAAGTCAAGGTTCGGCTCCGAGACACGCTTCTGTGTGCAAAGCCACCGCCCGCCGAGCCGAGTTTCTCTGCCGCCGTCACCTTACTAGTGAGCAAGCCCCGCCCGCCGCCCCGGCCCCGGTGCCCCGGTGCCCCGGTGCGGTGCGCTCCTTCCTGCCCTTCCCGCCCAGCCAGGCTGCCTGAAGCCCAGAGCCCAGGGACCCGTGGGCTGTGAAGTCCTCACCGGAAGTGGCTGGGAACTCGGGGAGCCGGGAACACGCTCGGGGTGAGCTGACCTAGGTGGGCAGATAGAGGTGGCAGATTGCCCACAGCAGGCAGTGAAGCAAGCCAAGAGGCCCCCCGGCGCCAGGCGGCACGATGGCTGAGTCATCCGGTCCGTGTAACGGCCCCCTGGCACTCCAGCCCTGCCCCCAGGCCTTGCCACCGCTCCGTGCTCCAGAGCTGCCTGACCCGCCGGGCTGCGGCGGGCCTGTCTCCTCACGCCTCCAGGCTTTGCTCTGTGTCTCAGACCCTCCGGGTTTTGCCGTGTCAGGATGGTTGGTTTGGTGAATTAAACCATGCTGGTGTGTTAATAAATGCTGTTGATGTGAGGCCACGCTCAGGGAGCAGTCGTAAGATTGTCCAGGGGCTTTTTGAAAATAACCGACCATGGTTTAAAGCTGCAGTTCAGATGATGGGATTTTCAGGGGTCTGGCAGGCCTTTCAGGCAAATAGCCTTTGCGTTTGTTCAATTCATTCTAATAAAACTCTACTGAGTATCATGTCCACCTCGACATACATTTGAACCAGGTTTTTATACATAGTCTCTCTCACACACACACACACACACACCATGCCGTTTATGTGTCACTGGACAACACAGTGGGGAAGTTAGAGACTTGCTACCAGATAAGACGCACACAAGGACTAGGAATCCCAGGTAGAACAGGTAGAAGAAGAGGAAAGAGGTGTGGGATTCAAGAGGTGGTTGAGAATCTTCCCCATGAGGAGGTTAGGAAAGAAGCGTCACAGAAGTGGCATCGGAAGCGGACACGGACGAGTGTGGCTGGATGTGTGGATGTGACGCAGGTGGGGAAGGCGGAGGGACTCTGCAGGGGAATGCAGGTGCGCGACGGGGGGTCGGGGAGCAGAAGGCAGGGAAGGGACCCAGGCCGGGCCTGTGAAGCTTCAGTGTCAAAACAAGGAGGCCTTTGGCTCGCAGGCAGAGAATCGGTGTAGATTGTACAGCAAGGGGACTATGACCCGTTCAAGGTGGCCCTTGGGAGGAGCAGTCCGGCGGCCACGGCAGGAAAGACCAGGAGGAAGAGACTGGGGAGGGCGCTGCTCACTGGAGGCCCGACTGAGGCGAGGACGGAAGGGAGGCAGGACTTCAGCGGAGGGAAGGGAGGCAGGGGTGTGGGGCTGCTGAGAGGCAGGGCCCAGAGCTCGGATCGCTGGGCGGAGCGCCGCTGCTTTTGCAGCCGATGACCCGAGGTCGAGGACGGGCAGGAGGAGGAGTTTGATCTTGGACGTAGCGTGCTTTGAGGACATGGCAGGGTCTCCGAGTAAAACTGTCTGTCAGGCGGTTGGAGCCAAGTGTGCACCCCCCCCACCCCTTGTTTCTGGTGTGGTGACACAGGCACCTGCTGGAATGAAAAGCCATCGGCCGAGAATCGAAGCATCTCCGCTCACAGTCTTCCTCGGAGCCAACCTCAGTCACAGCACGTACGTGCATGGCTCAGGCCCATCGTGCAGTAAGAAGGGGATACGGAGGGGCGCCTGGAGGCTGAGTTGGTGGGGCGTCCGACTGCAGCTCAGGTCATGATCTCACGGTTTGTCGGTTTGAGCCCTGCGTGGGGCTCTGCGCTGACAGCTCGGAGCCTGCTCTGGATTCTGTGTCTCCCCCTCTCTCAGCCTCTCCCCTGCTCATGCTCTGTCTCTCTCTCAATAATAAGTAAATGCTAAAAAGTGAAAATAAAAAAAGGGAATATGTAGTCTTCCTGTGACGCCATCCTGCCCTCGGTGGACCTGACCTCACTGCTCGAGCACAGCCCCACTTTGCTGTGAGGACCCCGGGCTTCGCTCCGCAGGCTGGGCTGTGAATCCTGGTCCTGCGGTGTGGTCTCTGTAAAGCCTCTGCCTGTGGCACGAACAGGCCGGCCCGCAGGCTCTGCAACGCGGTGGGCTGTTTGTGAGGGGACAGCAGCGGCACATCCAGCTGGGCCCACTGTCCACTGCCCTCATGCCCACAGAACATGAGCAGAGGAGTTCAGGTTCACCCTTCTCAGGCTCGCCATTGCAGACAACTGCTGCTCCCTCACGGTCCCCCGCAGACAAGACAGCTGCGCGAGAAATGCCAACACCCGAGTTGTCACAACGGCCACGTCAAGGGGAAGGACAAAGATGAGGAAGCCTTGGTCTTGAGGAGCCTCCGCTCGTAAAGACGACAAATGAAAGGTCAAATATGATAAGGGCAGCAGCTATCGGGGGCCCAGCAAGGGAGGATGAGGAGTTCCCGGGGTTGCTGTGAGGCAGGATGGGGGAGGGTGTGGGCGGAGCAGGTGCTCAGGGATGAGGCCGCACCCTGGAGAAGGGTGCTGAAGAGAACAAAGAGCGCACCTACTGAGGAGCACACCGGCTCTTGGGGACCCCGAGTGCGTGGGAGACGTGGCAGGGCCTGCGGGGTGGCGTCGGGGGGTGTGGGGGGTCTTCACTGTGGCTGAGCTGGGCTTGCATTCAGTTGGGAAGGAATGGCCCTGTGCTTCTGGGAGCCAACCCCAGCCTCAGGGTCAAGTACGTGCTGGCAGGAGAACCAAGTGGGAATGCTCCAGGGGAGAAGGAGGGGGCTGACTGGGAATGACCAAGAGCTCAGTCGATCCAGTCTTTGTGCCAGAGCCGTGAGAGGACTGGGGAGCAGGCAGTGTGTGAAGATCCCGGAAGAGAAGGCCCGGACTCTTTCAGCCTGCCAGAGTTAAGGAAATGGTGGAAGTAACGAGAAGTGAGAAGGCGCCGGCTTACTTTGGGTTTTTCGGATTTGGGTATGGGGGCATCTCAGAGAGCTTCTTCAGGTGGACAGGGGGAAGTGTGGACAGCCTCTCCAAATCAGGACAGAGGCACAGATTTGGTCATTCTGAGGCGGTGGGAACTGACCCACCAAGAGGAAAGCAGAGGAGGAGTGCAAGGGAAAAGGGCCGAGGGCCGTCGTGGCCGGGGCTGGGGCAACACAGGAGCCGGCAGTCTGCGGATGGCTGGGGCCCCCCGACCGGGGGCATCGGGCCACAGCCTGCTGGGGCTGACGTGGAAAGTGGGGGCTAGACGACGCCATCGCTCCTCCCTTTCTCAGGGGGGGCAGGTGGAGCCCAGTCTGGGGCATGATTATCCCAAGGGCACAGGCTGGCCAGTTCTCCATCCGGAGTCGGGAACTTCCCATCTGGTGCCTTGTCTGCGGCCGCACTGCCCCCACCCCCAAACCGTCCCGCCCTCGAACCCCCGAGCGCTGGAGTGTTAACTGCACGTTCGGCCTGGGCTCCAGCAGGTATTTTTGCCTTAAGCCGAGAGGAGGCGGAGGCTGGGCCGTGCCGTGCACGCGCTTCGCGCCCCCGATCGCGCCCCCGGAGCGCGCGCTGCGCCGGCCCGCCCGTCCCGACCCCACCTCCGGCGCGCGGCCTCATGCTCATCCCCGCGCCCCCGTCTCATCCCCCGGTGCGCGCCCCCGGCCGAAGCTCACCCCCCGCACCCCCACCCCCGCCGCCCGCGGACGCGGGCCGCCAGCCCTCCCCACCCCCCTGCGCGCGTCCTCGTCCTCGGTCCCCAGGTTCCCCATCCCCGCCCCCGCCCGGCCTCTCCGAGCGCGCTCCGGTGCTCGGGCGCCTCCCCAACCTCCCACCCCCACACTCGTTCCCCATTCCCTCCTCCGCCCAGC
>PISW01016369.1:0-13680 GCA_004023785.1 Mungos mungo | reverse complement strand
GCAGATGTCGCTTTCAAGACAGAAATGGGGGCGGGCAGGTGCAGAGCGCATATAGAAAGAAGTGTTGCTATGGCAACCTGGTAGCGCTGCCTTCTGCAAACAGTGTTGCCTTGCCTACCAGCCCCTGCCGCCATGGTGCCCAGCATTGTTCCTGTGCCACAGAGCTGGGGGGGCGGGCAGAAATGCACAGGGAGCCCCGGGCCTGCAGCCGGCTGGCAACACCCCGCCCCCACCCGGGCTGAACCATTGTTCTGCCAGTGGGCACAGCTCAGCTCTTGTCCTCTTGTCTGCAGGAGGGGGCAGGGCCAGCGGAACAGACATTCCCGTTCCCTTGGTGACAACGTGAACCTCCGTTTCTGGAGGGCGGTACTCAGGAGGGGCGCCCACACCTCACCGATGAGCCGGGAGACCGGAGGGCTCGGTGCAGCCCCCAGGCGCGTGTGCAGCCGCCTGTCCAGGGGAGGAGGGGCCCCTGCCTCCGTCTTGGTCCAGCTCACGACAAAGCCGGGATCTCTATTCAGATCCTGGCTTCATCTCCAGCGTGAATCTGCACTTGACCCTTCAGTCACTGAAGAAAGAAACAGATTCTCAGGGACGGGAGTGGCACTGGGGAAGGGACTGTTTGAGAGACAGCGAAACCCCACAGCAAAGCCCACTGTTTGTCATCAGCCATTTACTCCATCTTCAGGAAGTTCAAGGGACCCTTTTAGGCTACAAGGAGGATATCATTAGGAAACAACTAATCTTTTTTTATTTTTTTTATGTTTATTTATTATTGAGACAGAGACAGAGCATGAGTGGGGGAGGGGCAGAGAGAGGGAGACCCAGAATCCGAAGCAGGCTCCAGGCCCTGAGCTGTCAGCACAGAGCCTGACGAGGGGCTCGAACTCACGAACCGCGAGATCATGGCCTGAGCCAAAGTCAGATGTTCAACCGACTGAGCCAGCCAGGCGCCCCAGGAAACAACCAATCTTAAAAATGGGCAAACACGGGAGGAGACGCTCCACCAGAGGGGGCGTGGGGTGGACCCGGCGCCGGCGGTACTGGTCATCAGAGGGAAGAAAATCAAAACCCTGCGAGATGTGCCCTCCGACCTGTGAGAAGAGCTAAAATCCAACACGTGACCGCACAGAGTCCGCCCCATCCTGACGGGGAGAAACTAAAACCCGCATCCACCGGCCGCGGGGACGCGAGTCAGCGCGGCCGCTTTGGAAGCCAGTTTCCCGGCTCCTTAAGCGGATGAACAGGCCTTTACGGAAGATCTCCATTTCCACTCCTGCGCATTTACCCGACAGAAGCGATCCGCACCTCGCAGAGGGACGTGCGCGGGCGTGCTCACAGCAGCCTCCCGTGGTGGCCCCCGAACCGGAAATAACCCCAACGTCTACTGAGTCGGGAACGGGCACGCCGAGCGTAGCCGGGATCTGCAGGAGCGCTGCCCCGAGACAGAAGGGAAGACGGTCCGGACTCACGCTGCACCTGCGCAAGGCTGGTCCTCTGAGAGGAAAAGCAGCCAGACCAAAGCCTGCATCGTGGAGGAGTCGCTTGCGCAGAGTTCTAGAAGATGCAGGGGCCCCTGGGGGACTCAGTTGGTTAAGCGTCCGGCACTTGATTTGGCTCCTCCGGTCATGATCTCAGGGTTCGCGAGATCGAGCCCCGTGTCGGGCTCTGCGCCGAAGACTCGGAGCCTGCCTGGGATTCTGTCTCTCTCTCTCTCTCTCCTCCCCTGCTGGTTCTCGCTCTCTTAATCCATAAATAAACTTAAAAAGAAAGGAATTCTAGACAATGCAAGCTAAGGTCTCGGCGGTTGCTCTGGAACCCTGAGGGGAGGGGGCAGCAGAGGGGCATAAGGAAATCTGGGGCGTGCTGGGCATGCCGGGCACTCTGCGTGTGGCGGTGGCTTCGCAGGTGCCCACACAGCCCAGACTCACCCGAGGACACGGGTTCACGCGCGTGTGGCCACTGCATGTCGAGGGTCCCCGGGAAGCTGCGAGACAAACAGCCCCCTTCGCCTCTGCGGGTCCCCGGGGCCCTCAGCCGCCCTGTTCTCGCTAAAGACTGCGTTTGCCCTTATTGCCGGGCGGCCACCGTGACCCGGTCTCCACTGGCCCAACTCCAAGGAAACCACTCCTACGAGGGTCCTGATCACCTGCAGGGGGTGACCCGCTGCCCCCACGGTCCTCAGTGCCCCGCCCCCGCCGATGGCCGCTCCCCCGCTCCCTCTCCCAAGCCGGCCTGTGCGGGCTCCCTGGTGCCCTCCTGTTCCCCTACATCTTCCCTAGGGGCTCAGCCGCTGCTTCCAAAGCTGCCCCAGGATGCTGATGGCCCCGCGTCCCTCTCCGCGCCCTGACCTCTGTCCCGACTCCACAGCACAGCCACCAAGAGACCCCAGCAGCCCCTGAAAGCCCAGGGCCGCAAATCTGCCCACTCACCGCCCCCGAGAGTCACCTCCTGCCTCCTGTATCTTCAGCAACATCACACCGCGCTCTAAATCCGAGAGCCAGGGGGGCTCTGACGCGTCCCTCGACCCGGACAGCCAGGCCCCGCCCCAGGCCCCGCCCACCATGGTCTCCGCGCCCACCGCTGCCTCACGTGCAGGCCACCTGCGGTGTCCCCTCAGCCTGCCCCCTGCTCGCCGCCTCCACCAGAGGGGCCGAGGCTCTGAAAGGTAGATCTAGTCCCTCTCCCTCCTGGCAAACCTTCCTAAGGGCGCCAGGCCTCCCTGTGTGTGAGAAGCTTCTGGAAGGATCATTCAGACGACCGTCCAGCCTCACAGGCCAGAGGTTTGTTTTCAGTCGCTCTGAGGTGGGCTCAGGAATCAGTAATTTAAAAAGATATTTTTTAACGTTTACTTATTTTTGAAGGAGAAAGAGAGAGAAGAGAGGGAGACACAGAATCCAAAGTGGATTCCAGGCTCTGAGCTGTCAGCACAGAGCCCGACGTGGGGCTTGAACTCACAGACTGTGAGATCATGACCTGAGCCGAAGTTCGATGCTTCACCAACTGAGCCCCCCAGGTGCCCCAGTAAGTGATAATTTAACAAAACCCCGGGTGCCTGATGTGGGAAGGGGACCAAGGGAGGGAAGTGGGAAGAACATGGTGGGAAACCCCCGGACATTTTTGATTTGGGGATAACTGGGGAAGGAGCATGCACCCTGCAGCTTGTGGGTGGAGGCGGGGGATGGGGCCCAGACCCCACGAGGCCCAGGACGGCCCCTCCCTGTGCCACAGCAGACCCCTCCAGCCTCAGGGGTCAGTGTCCTGGAGGATGAAGGCTCGTGTTCATCCAAGACACACAAAGCCCCTTGTGACCGGCCCTCCTAACCTCCCAGTGTGGCGTCCCCAAAGAGGAGACACCAGCAGGTCCCACTCGTGTGCTCTGGTACCACCCGGCCACCTCCCATCCAAGCCCTGCGTCCTCGGCAGCTCTCAACGGGCTCGGGACCCACCTGGATGCCGGAGGTGAACGGCAAGATGGCAGTCACCTCTCCAGCGGGGCGCGCAGTGTCGTGCCCGGGCAGGGCGTGTGTGGGCAGAGAAGACGACCACGCGGCCTTTGCAGAGCTAACTGGAGAGTTTCCAAAGCAGCCAGAAAGACAGGAGATGCAGTCATGAATGGTGAATGGCGCCACGCTCACACCCAGCTCTGGGACCGAAAGGGACAAGCCCACACTTGTCACACACATGAAAACGCCTCCAGGCAAAGCCAGCGAGCAAGGAAGGGCACTACATAAAGTGACTCGTGCGGACGGGAAGCAGCCGAGAGCGGTGAGAAGTGGGCTTAAGGGCAGAAATGAAGCAAAGCCCCAGCAGAAGGCGCAACGCAAGCACGTCCTGTACAAGCGAGTTGGGTCAAATGTCCAGATACAGGCTGAGTCTCCTTGTCGTGAAAGGCGGTGGACACAAGGGACACAGGAGTGCTGATGCCCAGGGGCACATGCACCCCAGTGTCCACGCAGCAGTCAGCAATCGCCAAATCATGGAAAGAGCTTACGTGCCCATCACCTGACGAATGAATGGATCAGGAAGATGTGGTTTACGGGGCGCCTGGGGGGCTCAGTCAGCTGACCGTCTGGCTCCAGCTCAGGTCATGATCTCACGGTTCATGGGTTCGAACCCCGCGTTGGGCTCTGTGCTGACAGCTCAGAGCCTGGAGCCTGCTTTGGATTCTGTGTCTCCCTCTCTCTCTCTGACCCTCCCCTGTTCGTGCTGTCTTTCTCTGTCTCTCAAAAATAAAATAAAAACCATTAAAAAAAAAAAAAAAGAAGATGTGGTTTATATACACAATGGAGTACTACATGGCAAGGAGGAAGAATGAAATCTGGCCATTTGTAGGAAAGTGGATGGACCTCGAGGGTGTCATGCTAAGTGAAATAAGTCAGGCGGAGAAGGACAGACACCGTATGTTTGCACTCATAGGTCTAACAGGAGAAACCTAACAGAGAACCATGGGGAGGGGAAGGGGGGAAAGAGTTGAGGAGAGGGAGGGAGGCAAATCATGAGAGATTCTTGAACACTGAGAACAAACTGAGGGCTGATGGGGGGGGGCAGGGGGAGAGGATGATGGTCATGGAGGAGGGCACTTGTGGGGAAGAGCACTGGGTGTTACATGGAAACCAACTTCACTGAACCGGGCACTGTAAAACTGTTAATTTGAGCAGCGCCTACGTGGCTCGGTCAGTTAAGCGTCCGACTTTGGCTCAAGTCATGGTCTCACGTGAGTTTGAGCCCCGCATTGGGCTCAAGGCTGTCGGCGCAGAGCCTGCTTTGGACCCTGTCTCCCTCTCCCTCGGTCCTTGCCCTGCTCTCATGCTCTCTCGTAAAACTAAATAAACATGAAATAAATTAAAAGTAAAATAAACCAGGGGCGCCTGCATGGCTCAATCGGTTAAACATCTGACTTCGGCTCAGTTCATGATCTCACAGTTCGTGGGTTCGAGCCCTGCATCAGGCTCCGTGCTGACAGCTCAGAGCCTGGAGCCTGCTTCAGATTCTGTGTCTCCCTTTCTCTCTGCCCCTCCCGTGCTCACACTGTCTCTCTCTCTCTCTCTCTCAAAAACAAGTAAAAAAAAAACCAAACATAAAATAAACCAGCTGCAGCGGCGCCAGAGTTCGGGGCTTGGGGAGGGTGGGATGGGGGAGTGGCAGCTGGGTCGGTGAGCAAGGAGAGACACAGGTCACGAGGAGAGATACGGTCCTGAGGAGACAGGGCAGAGAGCGGAGGCGGGGAGGACCAGCCCGGCGGGGAAGCCCCCTGCGCTCCTGGGAGCCCAGCAGGACATGGCCCTGATCGCCTCTCTAGGGAGTCAGTGGAGATGAAAATCGCCCAAACCGCCTGGCAGGCCTGGAGGCCGCTGTACTCAAACTACCACTGGGGAACCCAGCAGAACACGGTCCGCGGCTGGTGAAGTTGGGGTTTTCTTCTCTGGCAGGAATAAAGCCAGACTGCTGTGCTCTTCCAGTTCTCATGAAAAAGACTCAGAAGAAAGGAGATTTCTCACATTCATAAATACTCTCGGTGACAACGTGCAGTGTTTTGTCATTAAAATGGCCTTTAGCCGGCAGCACCATTAAATGATTTTTTTCCCCTTCTCAGCCAAGTGCAGAGCTATTTTGGGCCCCGGAGAACTAAGAACAAAACAGCCAGAACACAGCTGAAACCTTCTTCCTGCGTCCCCGCACGGCCGGCTATTTAACTGCGTCCAGAGCACAGCAACTTACGATCCGCACGGATTTCGGGTCTTTCCTCCTCCTCATTATAGAGGAGGAACCTCGCCAAGTTAGGGCCCACGAGAGTCCCGGGTCTTCCGTGTGACGGAGGGAACGGAAGGGGTTCCCGAGGAATGTCCAGTCCTGACACGAAAACCCCGGGGAGCGGCCGTCTGGCTTTGGATCCCGTGACCCGTGTGCAGCACTGGGGACCACCACCCCGCACGGGATCCAACCAGACAGGGCCGAGGGGCCCCCAGCGGCTCCGGGTGTGGGCAGGATGAGCCTGCAAGAGGCTGTGCCAGGGTTGGGGGGGGGTGGGGGGCTCAGTGAGCTCAGCCTCCGACGCACGTCAGGCTCTGCGCTGACGGTTGGAGCCTGCCTCTGACCCTGTGTCTCCCTTTCTCATCCCCTCCTCTCCTCCTTCTGAAAAATAAATAAGCCTAAAAACCAAGAGTTCGTGGCCGGGGCCCCAAGGTACTGACTGGGACTCTGCCTCGGGCAGGTGGTGTCTTCCTGAAGACAGAGTCGCTGGAAGGTACAGGGAGGCAGAGTTAACCAACCTCAGGGGCAGACGCCTGGGGGAGCCATCCTGTCACCAAGGACAGGAGCCACCGGGGCGACGTCACGGGTAAGGGGGGTGGGGAGATCCCGGCCTGGGGCACCCTGCCTTCCGCCCTTCAGCTGCCAGGACCCCTGGTGTGAATGGAGCCCCACTTTGGCCAGGTTGTTTCCATCTGACTCCAAGGCCACAGACCACAGACCTGGCTGTGTGATCGCTGAGGGACCCAGTGACCCTGAATCCGCTGCTGGAAGAGCACCCGCGAGGACCCCCGTACCTCCCCGCTCTGCGGTGGGGACACTGCGTCCTTCATCCAGGAGGGAGAAGGCGCTTCTAGTGAAGGTTTACCCAGCAGCACCGAGGAAGGGTCAGTCCACTCAAATTCCAGGTCAGGCTTTCTGACGTCCCTGACCTCTGTCCCGGGAGACTGCCCACGGTCACACCATGGCTTCGGGGTCGAGTCGTGTGTCCTGGCGGTCCCCTCAGTGCACACGGTCCCAGCTCGGATTGCAGAGGGGAGGAGGGATGAGGCCTGGGGTGGGGGGTGGGAGGCTGCACTGCAGGCCTGTCAACACAGCGGCCCGAGTCGTCCTCAGCCGACACGGCTCCTGATTGTGGCCCCTGTCCCAGCCCAGGTGAGGAGCCCCTTCTAGGTCACCTGTCCCGTGTAGCTGCCGCTGTGTCGTCGATGACCGACGGCCGGGGAAGGAGTCCGCGCCTTCTGTCTTTCCCTCCTCACTTCTCTGGGCCTGGCTTCAGGGCCTGGCTTCACGGCGGGTCTCTGATCAGGTCTGCCTGGGGACGGGAACGAGAGTACGGGTGTCGGGGGCAAGTCAGGGGTCCGAGAGAACACGGCCATGCCGGCTGGCCGCGGAGAGCGCTGGGGGGTCTGTCCAGAGACCCAGGCTGGACGGTTTTCGCTTCCCAAGCTGTTGGGCTTCGGGAGAGAGAATGTTAATGTTTATTTGGATACAATTGCCGCTTGTTAAATTTGTTACAACTTGTGTGTTTGTAAAATACTGAACCTAATCGTGGGCACCCGTGAAATATCCTGCCCAAGCTGGGAATCCGACTCCAGTGAAGTGTTGGTGACCACGGTCCCAAGCTGGTGGCGAGTGTCCGGGGGAGGGGGTAGCAGGAGTCAGATGAGAACGGGAGTTAAAAGTCGGGGCAGCAGGGGGTGCCTGGGGGGCTCAGTTGGTTAAACGTCCGACTTCAGCCCGATTTCAGCTCAGGTCATGATTTTGTGGTTTGTGAGTTCAGGCCCCGCGTCGGGCTCTGTGCTGACAGCTTGGAGCCTGGAGCCTGCTTCAGATTCTGTGTCTCTTTCTCTGCCTTCCCCTGCTCGCGCTCTGTCTCTATCTCTCTCTCAAAAATAAATAAACATTAAAAAATTTTTTTTTAAAAGTCGGGGAACCGGAGAAAAGAGAACCACCTCGAGCAGTATTTTCTGTCATTGGGGTTCTAGAATTGGGTTTGTCAGAAGGTGGGGCCCCTCGTGGTCCTCAGACTGCAGCGGGCACCCCGCCGTCAGGGGTTCCCCGGCGGTCCTAGCGGACCCCCGTTTGGGAATGTCCTACAGCGTCTTGTGTTTCTCGCTCACAGCGGGAGCTGCGCGGCCGCGCTGGGAGCCGGGACGGGGCAGCCGCCAGACGCACTGGCCCGCCCGGAGCCGCCGCCTCTCACTCCAGACGCCGAGCCCGCGGTGGGGCTGGGCGAGCAGGTGCCACGGCGAGTGTCTCCATCTCCCCGCGGCTGCTGCACCCCCTCCGCGGGCGGACGGAGCCCGGCTCTTCTCCACTTGGGCTGAGCCTTCCGGGCCCTTCACTCGCTGGCAGGGAGAACAGCGGAGGACGGAAAAGGAAGGAAGGACTCTCTCCTCCACCGTGGGCTTTGCCCTCTCTGCCCCTTCATTCAAAGCACTTGTCCCTCCAGCGACGGTTCTGTTAGATGTGAAACACCAGCCCGTCCGATTTCCCACAAACCATTGCTTCCAGAGCTCGCCCAATCATTTTCTGTATTTTCTTTGCTTCTCAAATTATCTGCGGTTCAGGATCGTGGGGTTCTTTCCCACCTGTGATTCAGTCACATTTTCAATGAAATAAAATAGGCATCTAAAATGCAAACCCACCTTTTGAATTATCTGGCTGAGCCACCCAGGCTCCCTATTCAGTTTGTATTTTTGTATAGTTTATTGTGACGTTAGAATATTTACAATGTTGCAAACATCATGACCTGGACCTAAATCAAGAGTCAGACGCTCCACTGACCGAGCCCCCCAGGCGCCCCTCTTGTTCTATTTTAGATCGGATTCCGTCCTCCCAGGAAGCAGGATGCTCACTCTCGCCTGGAAATGAGCAGGCACTCGGGAGTCCCCTGTGTGCTTGCGTTTTTACAAACCTCATGCAGTGTCATACTTAGAATTATACTAAATACATATAGGCTAACACCTGAGTTGGCTAAATAACTATGGAAACAGGAGTCGTTTTCTTAAAAAAAATTTTTTTGTTGTGAATGTTTATTTATTTTTGAGAGAAAGAGGGACAGAGTGTGAGCGGGGGAGGGGCAGAGAGGGAGACACCGAATCCGAAGCAGGCTCCAGGCTCTAAGCTGTCAGCGCAAAGCCCGACGCGGGGCTCAAACCTATGACCCTTGAGATCGTGACCTGAGCTGAAGCTGGACACTTAACCGACGGAGCCCCCAGGCGCCCCGGGAGTCATGTTCTGTGTTTATTATTCCATCGAGGCACACCATCCCCTCCTGCAGGTGCTCTCCTGGGCCTGGGTCCTGGCACTAGGAGGCAGAGCGGTGAGCGGTCCCAATCCCCGTGAGGAAACACCACCGGTGACAAGGAAACGCACTCGGAGGTCCTTCCTTCTGCCTTTAATGTGTCTACTCCAGCCCAGTGCCACCGAAACCCAAGCCGGGCTGTCCATCACTCTGAAAGGCCGTGACTCAAGAGACGAGTGTGACTGGAAAGGAAAACGAGCTTTACTCCAAGGCCGGCCACCCGGGGCGAGGGCAGACTCTCGTCCGAAGGCCAACTCCCGGCTTTCCGGCTTTCCGGCTGGCCCAGAGACTTCTAAAGGGGTTGAGTCAGTTAGGGGAGTGCAGCGGTCTGTGACGTGTCTTGACTACGTGCAGACCGGTGACGTCAGCTGTGGCGTTATCTCCTGCTCCGAGGTTGCGCTAGGTCTGGTTCCTTGGTGTCTGGGGCGGGTGGGGGGTTGGGTGTGGGCTCTGCAAGGAGGTCTGGTTCCTGGGTGCCTGGGGCGGGGTGGGGGGTTGGGTGCGGGCTCTGCAAGGAGGTCTGTTTCCTGGGTGCCTGGGGCGGGGTCAGGGGGAGGTTGGGCGGGTTGCGCAAGGAGGTCTGGTTCCTCGTACCCAACGGCTGTGCCGAGCGCCCTGTTCTCGGCCAAGGATCTAAGCGTACAGATGCGCAAAGGGGTGTCAGCAAAGTCATGTGCACGACCTCAAAAAAGAAAAACCCTTGCTGCTCACAGATCATTGGGCTGATCAGAAAGCCGAGGGGGCTCCAAGCAGACCCGCTGGCCTCTGAGGCCTGGGGATGTTCTGGTTCATTCACCAAGTCAAGTCTCACCGAAAGTACAAGAGTTCTGTTACAGCTCAGGGCCCTAGGTCAGCAAGCAAGGAGAATGCCTGAGGCCAGTTAACCCTTAAGGCCTCCGCAGGGCTGCACCCAGGAGACCCAGAGGTCCTGAGTTAACTCTGCCCCCACCCGGGCCCACCCAGCGCTAAGGGCCCGGCCAGGGCAGAGCGCGCGCCCGCGGGAGGAAAAATAAAGCAGCCTGGGAGGGTATCTCTTCACTGACATGCAACCCCCAGCCCCCTCCCTGCATCCTTAACGCCCATGGCACACACGTGGCAGGAGTCAGGAGCAGGCCTGCTGAGCTTCAAATCTCAGCTCCCAGCCTTGCTGCTGGGGGGCAGCGGGCAGTCGATCAGCCTTTCTGGGCCTCAGCTTTAAGGTAACAGCTATGTCTCAAAGATGCCAGGGTGATTACACGCGTTCATATGTATGTGTACAGTGTTTGGTGTCAAAGAAAAAGTTATTCTGCCACTTGTTAAAAAACGATGAGGAAGACTTTATGTAGGACTACGCATTAGTGGCCCAAACTGCCACACGGCAAGAGAGACCGAGGTCAGCACCAAACAGAACAAAATGGCTGGGGTCACAGCAGAGGGGCAGCGTGGGGCTCAGTGCTTGGGGAGTCACCATGGAAACGTCGCAGGGGTAATCAGGCACCGAGGGTGGGAACCTTGCCAGACAGAGCAGGATCATTGCCAAAATGGGGCTGGGCTGGCCAGGGACAGGGCCCAGGGACAGGGCCCAGGGACAGGGCCAGGGACAGGGCCCAGGGACAGGGCCCAGGGACAGGGCCAGGGACAGGGCCCAGGGACAGGGCCCAAGGATGAGGCCTCGTTGGAAAGAGGCTCAGAGGACCGCATCTCAAGTCCCGTCAGGAGGAAAGTCCGCCGCTGGAAGAAAGTCTGGTGGACACTAAACACTTTGTGAACCTTAGTAGTTACTGTCACATTTCTAAAACGGAACAGAATATACTCTTAAAAACCATGCGTCAAAGAAGAAATACAAAGGGTCACCACTCGAAAATAAATAAAAATTTCGCTTTACTATTAATCAAAGGGATCCAAAAAGGTATCTGTATATATATATTTTTTTCGCCTCTCAAATTAACCTTTTACGTGAATGATCCTGTCGCGTATTTGCAGGTGACCAGGAGGGCCAGCCTCAGATGCGCTTCGAGACGAACGTTGGTGTGAACTTTCTAGAGGAAAGGTCACCGTAAACAGACATATTCATACTCCCGGCTCCCGATTCCAGAGGGTCCTCCCAGAAAACCCGGAGATGCATGAACATCACTGCTCACTGAAGACTTCATGACCCACAAATACGGAAATTCGGCGGCACAGCCGCTCTCCGTGGGGTGTTATCATGCCCAGGAGGGGGACGAGCCGAGTGTTTGCTCAGGGAATTTGTTTTCGAAATTATGATACTAGTGCAAAGCTACAGAGTAGCTGTGGTAGGAACGTATTTAATAATGTGACAGAATCCTCATGTTAATTTTTTAATAATAATCTTTTTTATTATTTATTTTTTTTAATGTATATCCAAGTTAGTTAGCAGACAGCGCAATAATGATTTCAGGAGTAGATTCCAGTGATTCATCCCTACACCTAACACCCAGTGCTCATCCCAACAAGAGTCTTCGTGTTAATTTTCTTTTAATTTTGTTAATGTTTATTTATTTTTGAAGGAGAGACAGAGCATGAGCAGGAGAGGGGCAGAGAGACAGGGAGACACAGAGTCCGAAGCAGGCTCCAGGCTCCGAGCTGTCCGCACAGAGCCTGACGCGGGGCTTGAACTCACGAACCGTAAGATCGTGACCTGAGCTGAGGTCAGATTCTTAACGGACTGAGCCCCCCAGGCGCCCCGTCGCTCGTGTTAATGTTTAAAAGCTCTCTTTGTCTATGCGCATGTGCCAAAGGGAAATACATGAAGATGAGAGAAAAGCTCATCCCCAAGTAGTAGAATCATGAAAGATTTTTGTTTCCTAACTTATACGTCTCCATATCTCCTAGGTTTTTTAGAAGTAGGAAAATCTAGTTATTAAAGAAGAACAAAAGCTCATCTACTCTGATATTCAGCGGAGACAATCACTTTGAGTCAGTGGTTCCCTCCCAAGGGCCAGGCGTCCTGGAAAACGTCCGAGGTTCACCGTGTTCCTTTCACTGGCGCAGCACCACATTCCAATACCTCACCTCCTAAGATCCAGGCTGTTTTGGCCCTTGATCTGGTGTTTTCATTGGTGAACAGTGAGACAATGCAGATGAAAATGTCAAATACCATTAACCTGGAAGCCAAATGTGGGCACTCGTGGTTCAAAGAACAATCCTCACTCTGCTCAGAACGCAGGTGCAGCGTTTACGGGGGGGCTGAGTCTCAGTTGCGGGGACAGGGCCCCACAGAGGTTGGGGACGGTCCCCCACAGTCCTTCCTCGGGAGGGTGGAAGGCATAGAATTCTGCAGGTTTCACTACCAGCTCTGCCACTAATAGCTTTGTATCCATGTATGTGGGTAACTTCTGGAACCTACCCGTCCTCACCGCCCCATAGGGGTCCCTGCAAGACCCCGTGTGACCCGCCGGGCCCCTGCACGTCTCTTCTGGGCGCATGGCTCAATAGCACCCAAGCCTCCGTGTGGGCTGACCCCCTGCCTGACCGCTGGCCCCCCAGACTCGAGTGGCCAGCCCTGTCCTTCTCCAAGTCTTTGCCCAGACTCAGCTTCGCAGCGGTGCCGGCCCGCTGACCGGATCCGACGCTGCAGCCTGCCACCCCTCCCCCAACACCCGCTGGGCCCATCCTGCCGGCCCTCTTTCTCCTCCTGCCTGCACCACCTTCTGACGACCAGGCCACCTTCCTCCTCGGCTTTCACCCGCTCCCACCACCGGGACCCACGCCCTGCGGGGAGGTGAAGTCTCAGGCCAGTGTCCGCCCATGTTGGGCACATGGTGGTGGCTGAGCGGGTTACAGATGCCACAGCCGTGCGGGCAGGGTGCCCACACAGAGGGGCGCTCCGTGTCCCCGAGCCGTAGTGGCAGCCAGCAGTCACCCGCCCTTCCCCCACTCAAACTTCCCTATTCCCCTCCCCCACCAGCGCGTGGGATCAAACCACACTCTCCCCAAGACCCTGACAGACCCCCTTAGTTCCGGCAGCTGCCGCCCGGCCACCCCTCCCGTCTGCTCACACCCCCTGCCTCCTTGGGACTCGCATTTTGCTCAAATGGGAGCAGAGTTGGCCCCCATTTTTAGAAACCTAAAAATCTAAAAATAGATTCTGCGTCTTCCTGTTTCTCTACGTAAATGCTTTCAGGGGTGATGAAAACCACGGTGAGGAAATCCTCTGTCTTTAACTTAACAAGTGGACTGAGCCCCCAAGACGTGCCAGTGTGTGGTTCCTGCCCAGATAACACTTGAACAGTCACTTCCTAGAACTGAAAACGCGCAGGGCGCTGTCACACTCTGCAGCCCTCAGAGGCCGTCAGGAGGAAGCAAGCTTCGGTGAAGTGAATCCGGAGCGTTGGCGGAGGAATCCTAGCGTTAATTACCAGCAGGATCCAACGCCAACGGGGAAACGTCAAAAATCCCCCTCCCTTCCCACCATCCGCGGCCCCTTACAGTCCTGTTAGCCAAGGACGTCAGCTTGTTTGCGTGTTTCTCGTCACTACGGGCACACCCGTGGAGGGATTAAGTGACCAGCCTGCCCGCCGTGGAGCGGGGAAATCCCCAGGTGACCGGCTTGCCCAGCCACCTGACACTCTAGGTAAAGATGAATGTGAAAGGTGATCGCAGAGTAAACGGGCACCTGC
>PISW01016368.1:0-13456 GCA_004023785.1 Mungos mungo | reverse complement strand
TCTTCCAGGCGCTACATCAGGAAGCCAGACGTCCACCTCGAGGGTCTGTCCCCCTGGGACCCACGTGGGTAACTTCCTTCCCTCCCTTGGATTTTCCTGTAACCTCCGCCTTCTGAAAGGCATCTTTCAGGGCTCAGCCCACACCCTCAGGATCCTCCCTGCTGCCCTCCCTGCTTTACTTCATAGCACATCCCAGCGCCTGCCAGGCCCATTGGTGTGTCTGTCTGCCTGGTGACCTTGGTGCCCAGGATGCAGGGTCCCCAAGAGCAGAGAGCAGGTGGGCTGTTGGCCCCCCATCGGGCACACGGTAGGCATAGGTACCTGTCGACAAGAAGTGAGAAGTGGGTGTGTGCGTGAGAGAGAGACTCGGGAATCTCAGAGATCTCTGGCATGGCCTGTGAGCTCCCAGGGCCTCGTTACCCAGGGGTGTGTGTGCCACAGGACAGACATTTCGGTGTGCCATGGAGGCCCCGCCATCACTTGGGGGTGGTTTTCTCCCTGTAGCCCCAGCCCTTATAGGACACAGGCTACCGTGTGTCCGTCCCCTCTGGCACCAGCTGGCTGGCTTTGCCCAGAACGGTTGTGCCGGATGAGACCCTGGCCTTCTCAGGACTCGAGGCCCTGTGGCCAGCCGCCCAGCCAGGTGTGAGGTTGGTTGGGGGCCTACAGTGACCAACAGTGTGACCGGCAGTGTGGTTGGTCGTGCACCCCGGCAGCAGGGCCGGCAGGGAACCCGCAGGGCACACGCAGTGCAGGCACCGCCTGGTTTGGTGTCTTTCTCTGCTCAAAGATTGGGAGCAAGATGGACGCCCCTGTCACCTGACCCACAGGTCACAGGAGTCACTGTGGCCTTGACAGCTTCCTGAGGGGGGCGGGAGTATGTGGGGGAGAGGAGCCCCCAGGGGTGTGTTCTGCAGCCCAAGCTGCCTGGCTTGCTTCCGGCGTTTCAGGGTTCCTGTCCTCAGAGATGAAACTGTCCATGTCCCATGTCCCATGTTCCTGGGCGGAAGGGCGCCACATCTGGTGTTCTTCCTCGCCCTGCTCCACACAGCATTGGGCCTGTCTCACGTCTGCCAGTACAGACTCTGAGGGGACACTTTTGTCTGTCCCTGTGATCGGCACCTAGATGGAGACAGCAAAGCCGTCCTCTCGCTGCTGGCTTGCCTTGCACCCCTGCACCTCTACACTCGGGGTCTCAGCTGAGCGGGCCCTCCCGTTCCAGCACCCTGGGTGGGGGGAGGGGGCAAAGATTCCATCCTGTTGCTTTCACCGCCTTATTGAGATACGATTCACAAACCATCAAATGCATCCACTTATGAGTACCATTTCAGGTCTCCTGGGTGGCTCAGTTGGTTGGGAGTCGGACTCTTGACCTCTGCTCAGGTCATGATACCATGGTTCGTGGGATTGAGCCCACATCAGGCTCTGTGTTGACAGCATGGAACCTGTTTGCGATTCATTCCCCCTCGCTCTCTCCCTCCTCTGCTCTTGTACTCACTCTCTAGCAAAATACATAAATAAATGTAAAAAAAAAAAAAGTGTACAGGGGAGCCTGGGTGGCTCAGTCACTTTCATTTCTTACTTTTGCTTAGGTCATGATCTTGCGGTTCATGGGGTCGAGCCCCCGTGGGGCCCTGTGCTGACAGCTCGGAGCTTGGAGCCTGCTTCAGATTCTGTGTCTCCCTCTCTCTCTGCTCCTCCGCCTTTTACGCTGTCTCTCTTTGTCTCTGTCTCTCTCTCAAAAATAAGGAAACATTAAGAAAAAATTAAGTGTATGATTTCGTGGTTTTCCATGTATTTGCAGAGTTTGTGCAGGCATATCCCATGCTACCTAATTCTAGAAGGTTGTCATCACCCCCCGAAGAAACTCCACCCCCAGTAGCAGCCACTCTTCACTGCACCTTTCCCCAGACCCAAGCACCACTAATATACCTTTTGTGGCTATAGATTGGCCTGTTCTGAGTATGTAATTTAAAAAAAACGTTTTTGGGGCACCTGGGTGGCTCAGTCAGTTAAGCGGCTGACTTCGGCTCAGATTAGGATCTCAGCTGGTGAGTTTGAGCCCCGTGTCGGGCTCTGGGGTGACAGCTCAGAGCCTGGAGCCTGCTTCGGATTCTGTGTCTCCCTCTCTCTCTGCCCCTGCCCTGCTCATGCTCTGACTCTCTATCTCCCAAATATAAATAAATGTTAAAAAGAAAATTAAAACAAAGTTTTTGATGTTTATTCAATTTTGAGAGATGGAGAGAAAACAGAACCTGGGCGGGGGAGGACAGAGAGAGAAGGAGACACAGAGTCTGAAGCAGGCTCCAGGCTCTGAACTGTCACCAAAGAGCCCCACACGGGGCTTGAACCCACAGATCTCGTGATCATGCCCTGAGCCAAAGTCGGATGCTGAACTGACTGAGCCCCCCAGGTGCCCAGGTGCGTGTGCAATTTCAATGGGATCTTGCAACATGTGGTCCTTTGTTTCTGGCTCCGTTCACTCAGCACAGTGCTTTCGAGGTTCACCCACACTGTAGCATGTCAGCGCTTCTTTCCTTTTTGTGGCCAAATAATATTCCATTGTATGGATGGACCATCTTTTTTTGTTTTATCTATTCATCAGTTGATTTGGTTTTGCTTCAAGAAATTCCTTAATTTTGTGGTAACTCAGCGATGCATTTAAAAATAAATGTATGTAGTTTCAGCCTTTCACGCAGGAAGGTTGCTCTGGGTTTTCAGGTCTCTCTCCTTTGCTTTGACTTAGTTCTCCCCTCGCTTCCTGGTGCGTCAGGACATCAGAGGGTCCCACGTGGCTCCGCCGAGAGGGACAGCCTGCTCTGCAGGCCCCATCTTGGGGCCTGGGGTACTTGTTTGGGGTTTGCTTCAGGAGTAAGAGCCTGAAGGCACCGGGGCCAGGAGGAGGGGCTATGGGGCCAGGAGGCTGGGAGGGCCCAAAGCACCCTGGGGCCTGCCTCTGTCCAGGGGCTGGGTCTCTCGGAGGAGCAGGTGTCAGCAGCTCCACTGTGCCAACGGCTGGGGACACAGAGCCAATGTGTCTGCCCCTCTTCCTCATACACAACAGTGGGGGTGAAGCACATCAGAAATTCCCCACAAGGTGCCCAATCAAAGAGTGTTGGATTTTGTTTCAAGGTGACTGATCGACTTAGAATTGAAATGGAAGTTGAATCCTAAAGTCCTGAGAAGGTTCCCAAATTTTTCAACACTAGATAATTCCTTCCAGACTCTTCTTAGGGGAAGAATATCAAAGTGCCATCCATTGGGTTAAAACTGACCTTTCAAGGAAATGGTTGGAGAGGTGTTTTTTTTTTAACCCCCTTCTTCTGAAAATGCCTGTGAGGCTTTCTCCAAGGGTGATCTCTGCCTACCTGCGGCCTGAAAGATCACAGGGAGGCTTTGGGGTCAGAGAAAACCTGAGAGAGGTTCATTTGTCACTCCCACGTCTCAGATGGGGAGACTGAGGTCCGGCATGCTGAGGAATGTCCCAGAGACACAGAGCATGCTGTGCTTCCTGTCTGCTGGCCCCAGAGCAGAGCACCCGCATGCGGAGCCAGTGCCACTGCACACCTGCGGTGTGACTCCAGCAGGTCACGGCGCCTCTGTGCCAAAGGGACAGTGGCAGTCCCACCCTGCAGAGTTACCATGTGAGGACAGAGTGCCGCGATAGGGACACATTCCTTGGAATGTGCCAGGCCCCTTGCCTGTGCTCCAGGAGGGCCTGTCATCCTGATCCTTGTTATTTTCATCCCCATCGTGTCTGCCTTGCACAGTGCTACCCAATGGCTCACGTGCTCTCTCCGCAACCCCGTCTTTATCCTGTCACTCCTCTGCTCAAGATCCTGCTGTGGCTCCCTATTACCCAGCCGTCCTTTTCCAGCCCTCTGAGTCCCACATACACCATAGCTGTTCTCACCCCTCTCCTGCAGTCAACAACCACTTAGGGAAGACAGGACTCCATGCAAGGTTCTGCTCCAGTGCCCCCTGGCGGTGGTCGCAGTCTCTCCCCCGCTGTTGCCCTCCCCCACCCACCTTGGCTGGCTGGAGGCCTAGACCTTTGCTGTCCTTGGAGGACCCGGCCAGGGAAGGACAGAAGTGCAAGTGTCACACACACACACACCCTCATATATAACTTGGATAGCGAGATTGTGTCCTACCTGCAGGTGGCCTCTGCGTGAGCAAATGCGGACAAAGTCCCTGCCTACAGACTCCTGGGGTGGGGCCTACGTACCCCACCTTGGGTTCTGCAGGGGAAGATGTGTGTTGGGCTCTCTCCAGGAGCTGGTTACCCTAGGGTCTCTTCTCAGAAACCCCTGACTGCCTCTCTGACCCTCCGGCCCAGGATGCCTCACCCACCGTCGCCCCCTCCAGGAGCCCCCTACCACCCTGAGCGAATGGCTCTCTGCTGAACTCTGTTAGCATCCCTCCCAGGACCAGGCACCGAGCTTGGCTTCGCACGTGTCTCCTGTGAAACGAGGAGCACCTGCCAGCAGAAGCTGTGTGATTCGGGATGGTTTTCCCCACGACCCGCAGCCGGGGCTCCATCGACGGGCACCAGCCAGCAAGGAGGAGTTTTCTGCACTGTGTTTACCAGGGAGGGACAGTCCGATCCTAGCATCCCGG
Source organism: Mungos mungo (assembly GCA_004023785.1). Lineage (NCBI taxonomy): Eukaryota > Metazoa > Chordata > Mammalia > Carnivora > Herpestidae > Mungos > Mungos mungo. Next base: position 8,836 of record PISW01016368.1, on the reverse strand, counting down.
CACCTCTTGGTGGCTGAGACCCTCATCTATTCTGCTTGCTCTCTCCCCCACCCTGACTCGGGCATCCCTTTGTGGGACAGGGAGCTGTTTTTCAGGCACAACCATTCCGTCCTGAGATACCTGTAATGTTTCGTTTTTGTGCCGTGGAGCCGCAATTTCTCTTTCCCCCGGTGGGGACATTGCCTCCCTAGGGGGCCCTGAGTCTACCTGCTCCCCTGGACACTGCCTGGGCCACTCCTCTCACTGGCCGGGTGGGGGGTCTCCACTGGACACACTCTGGTCTCTGCCTTCCCACCCACCCCCCAGCACCACCCCCTGAGTCCTGACCAGGCTCTTGGTTCAAGCAGATGAGATGGTTTGGGCTGGGCTGATACTGGTGGCTGAGAACATGCCTTAGGGAAACAGATCCTCCAGCATCTCACTGACAAGGACTCATCCCTTATGCTTCACTTGAGGGCTCCCCAGCAGGGGGTTCTCAGGGGAGAAGCTCTGGATACCTGGGAGGCCTGATGTGAGAGGATTCAGTCAGCACCCTTGAAAATATAGCGCTTGCTCAAGGCCTGATAGGGCCTGTTTGGATCTGTACTTCTTATTCTCTCTCTTTTTTTTTTTAATAATAGTTTATTGTCAAATTGGTTTCCATATAACACCCAGTGCTTCTCCCCACAAGTGCCCCCCACCATGACCATCACCCCCTCCCCCCCCTTCAGTCCATGGTTCGTTTTCAGTATTCAGTAGTCTCCCTTGATCTGTGTCCCTCACTCTTCCCCGCTCTCTTTCCCCCTTCCTCTCCCCATGGTCCCCTGCCAGGTCTCTCCTGTTAGACCTATGAATGCAAACATCATCAGGAAATTCAAATCAAAACCACACTGAGATACCACCTCACACCGGTCAGAGTTGTACTTCTTATTCTCAATCCTCCCTTTCTGAAAAGTCTTCTTGTCTAAAAGTGTTTCTAATTCTCAGCAAGGAGACAACAGAAGCATTGAAAGCAGGCGGGTGGCTTGAACTGGACTTTTCTAAGGTTCTGAGGTTCTAGGGCTCTGAGGTTCCAGCTCACTGCCTCCCACGTGACCCCGGCTGCATTGACTGTTCCCTTGTATAGAGGCCCTTGTACAGTTAACCATTTGCAGAAGGAAACCTCTGGGCTCCTTTCTGCTTGAGCAGCGAGCCGGCCGCCCAGGGAACCATGCGGCTATCTGCGGCCACCTCTGCCACGGCCTGGTGGTGGTGGGACGTGGAAGGGCCTTGTCTGCTGGTGGTGTCCTGATTCGCAGCGGTGAAGGCTCCCTCTCCGCTCACAGGGAGATGGAAACTGCCTGGAGATTTTTAAAGTTTTTAAAAAATTTTTAAAAAGTTTATTTAGTTTGAGGGACAGAGCAGGAACAGAGGAGAGGCAGAGAGAGAGGGAGATGGAGAGAAAGAATCCCAAGCAGGCTCTGGACCCTCTGCACAGAGTCTGATACGGGGCTTGAACTCTCAAACTGTGAGATCATGACTGGGACAAGATCACGAGTCAGACACTTAACTGACGGCACCACGCGGGCACAAATCTCTTTGGAGATTTTTAATAAGGGCCGTAGATGCCAGCCACCAGCGTACCCTCCCCCTGTTCCTTCACGCACGATGTCCCCTCAGCCTGGCGCAGCCTTCCTCCTAAGGGAACACATCATTCATGGAGCACTGCTCACTGAACACACGTTTATCCCACGTCTGCCGGGCACCACTGCTGCAGTGGCCAGCACTGGAATTTACCCAGGGGCTCCAGGGACTTGTTGCTAAGTACACTGGGAGCTCGATTGGTAATGAGCATTCTTCAGGTCAAGCTAAGGGTAACTGGGAGGAACTCCCTATGCAAAAGGCACTGAGGTGGTCAGGTTGAGGCGCTCTCATCCGTCCACCTGAGTTGAAGATGAGGACAGTGGCCATGCTGCCAAACCCTGCCCTTTCCCACCCCGTCCTCCTTCCTGGGCTGATGTTATAGTTTGGGACTTTCTATCTGAATCCTGTCCTGTCACTGCTCATAGCTGTGTGACCTGGGGCAGTGGCTTCTGCTCATGATGCCTCAGGTCCCTTCTCTGTGAAATGAGAGAGAGGCTGTGCAAGTATTGGGCTTTGGAGAAGTCTAGATGAGTATATAACATACCCCAAACAGTACTGCAATCAGTAGCCAATGAGCACTGCTGTCTCCTATCATTATGATTACGAGCACCCGTTTTCTTGGAAGCCGATAAGACTTTTGAAGGCAATATTGGCCGGTGGATAAAGTCACAGATTTTGTCATTAAATTTGGGAGTCAGGTTAAGTGTCAGTTCCTCCACTTGCCTGCTGTGTGACCTTGGGGGAGTCACTCAACCTCTCTGAGCTGCATTTTCCTCCTCCATAGCATGGAGAGGATGATTCTAAGAGAGCCTCCCAATATGCTCTTGCACACATTGGTTCATATGCAAGGACCCTGTCCCTGAAGCCACTGTCCTTAGCTAGGCCAGGAGAGTGCTGTAGACGGGGATAGAAGGGAGAGGACGATGGCACAAGGGACACTGTGGACGTGCTCTTACACACCCCTGGACAATTTGGTTTGCTCCAGTGAGCATGTGTTCCTTCTGCAATTAAAACAGAGAAGCCCCAGAGAGCAATAACGTTAAATGGAGTCAGGGTACCCCCTGCCTCCTGGGATTTCTTGAGACCTCAATGACTCAGTGCGTGTATAGTGACTGGAATGCTACCTGGTCTGTGGTACTCGCTGAGCAACTGTAAGAGGCATAATAACAGTAATAATGATAAAATAAATAAAAATTATTATTACTAGAACGATTGCTTTTTAAGCGGTTTTGCAACATCATGAACATCGGTCATGTGACTTCAGGAGACGTGGGGGTCCCCTTTTGTAGTGGGTGCATGGGTGCTGAGGATCCCATCCTAGGGAGGAAGGTGAGAAAGCCCCAAGGTGGTCCTGGGCAGGGTGCCAGCCCCGTGAGCAAGCCCCAGGCCCTGGTCTAGCACTGTCAGGCCTGAGGTCTCCTGAGGTCCTGAGTGGGGAGGACCAGGTGTGTCCCTTCAGTCTGGGATGCCCCTGAAAGTCTGAGATCAGGCTAGAGGGGAAGGAAGGGGATGTCTGGGTGGTAACCGAGTCAGGGCCATGCAGTGGAGCAGGCAGGTGTGACCTCAGCCCTTGTCTGGCCCTGACAGATTAGAAGACACCTGAGCGAGGGCCCTGAGATGGCCAAGGGATCGGGGGTGCTCTTGTGAACCATTGAGTGGGTGGCTGGGGGGCTTTTCCCTTTCCCCATGCTGGGACCCCTGCACTGGCCCAGGGAGAAGCAGGAGGATTTGGGTTTATTTTTAAAATGAAGAAGACCTTAAAAGAGTCCTGTAAGCATTTCACAGAATGGGCCCCAATAGATGTCATTTGCATAACAAGTGTCTAAATCACCAGTAATGCGGAGGAAACTACAAATAAGGATGAGCAGAGACTGTTGTGGAAGGGGAGGCTTTGAGTAGCTAAGCTATTTCAAATCTGTGACCACACTTGGAGGGTTTTGGGGGAGAAGCCAGTGGGAAACAGCCTGGGGTGCGGCTGGGGATTGGGGCTGCTCCATGCCTTGTAGGCCTGGAGGGTGGAATTTACGTATTTGTGGGTGGGTGTCCCTCTTTAAGAAAAGGAACCCAGAGTTCTGTGTCAGATCTAAGAAGGAGACACCCAAGTGAGGGCCCTGTGGCTTCAGCCTCCGTGGCTCCAGAGGAAACCTGTCTCTGGAGGGGCATCAAACCACAGGGTTGTAGCAGGAAGACCTTTGTCTGCAAGGATGCTGTGCCTCAATAACCTGTGACCTTGGCGTGGCCACCTGTCCTCCATGGATCAACACATTAAAAGGCCTGTTCACCCAGAGGAAAGAGAGGGCAGCAACAATGAAGCTTTCCTCCTTGTAGAGAGACAAACAGCACAAGGCTTTTTAAAGACTCAGAACAGGCAGCTGCCCGCCATTTAAATGCTGTTTTGATTCCTGCACCAGTGAAGCTACTCTGTAGCTGACTGATGGTTGCATAGCTATAAAGTTGCCAGTCGTGTGGTAAAGCCGCCTATTCTACTGGAGCCGACTTTTCTCTCTGTGGACTGGGAGTCCTCCCCCCACCCCCCCGCTATGATCTGCACTCTTCTGTGTGAGTGTATGCATACTCTTGGGGCTCCTCTTTCTGGAGTTCTCTTCCCTCCATAGTTTATGCTGAACACACTGACATGCACAGACATAAGTGCTCAAGCTAGTGTGTTGCTTTGCTGGCTTCAGTCCTAGCTGCATTGTGGTCCACTCCCATCCACATCAAATGAGCATCAGGGCCAGGGTGACCCAGGCACCCCCATCATGTCATCAGGAGTTACCTTCACTCTCTGCTTTGCATATTGGCCTCACTGTCTAATCAGTTTGTTGCAGGTAATAGTCCCAACAGCTCCCCAAGGGAAGAAAGCCTCTCATTCACAGGAGTTCAATTGCAAGTCCTGGCATGGGCCTGCTGGGCCCAGGTCACGCATCCAGTCTTGCTTCAGTGGCTGAAACAAAGGGCACGAAGTCCACTGATTGGCCAGATCTAGGTTATGTGCTCATGTTTTGATTCTGTAGAGAGTTAACATCCCCCAAATTACATTGACTAGGAGAAGCTGACGGGGCAAGGTCTTCAAAGGACAAAAGGTGTATTATTGGCACAAGATTAGGACACAGAGGGCAGGCAGGAAAAATAGTCACAGACGTCTACGGTCTCGTCCAGGACAGTGGAGCAGCCTGGGACTGAAGGGATAAGTTCACTCCACAATGGGTAGAAAACCCAAGGCAAAACCCCTATGAGCCATACATAACACCAGTTGTCATGGAGCCTGGAATTCAGAACCAAATGGAGACAGGAAGAGTTGAAAAGAAGCATAGGCTTTCCTGCTGGGGCTGCTGCCTCAGGGGCTCGGGGATGTGCAATGGCACAGGTGCCCAGAGGCTGTATCAGTAGGGAACCTGGACACTGATAGGAAACAGCATGCAGGAGGTCATGAGGATGAGAATTCTGGAGGGATTCTCCTTGGAGTTTGTTAGAAATAAGGCTTTTTTTTTTTTAAGAGAGAGAGAGAGAGAGATTGAGTGTGAGAGGGACAGGGGCAGAGGGAGAGGGAGAGAGAAAAATCTTAAAGCAGACTCCATGCTGAGCACAGAGCCTGTCACAGGGCTTGATGTCACAGTCGTGAGATCATGTCCTGAGCCGAAATCAAGAGTTGGATGCTAACCCACCGAGCAACCCAGGTGTCCCAGAAACATAGCATCTTGAGTCCTGCTCCAGACCTCCTCCATCAGAATTTGAATTTGAATCAGATCCCTAGTGTATTCATATGCACTGCTAAAGACTCACCTCTCTTCCCTTAGCCCTCACATTCAGGGCTGGTGAGACCTATGTTAGGTCATTAATTCAGATATTCTAGAATACAGTGTGGTCATGTGTATGAAGGAGTCTTAAAAACAGCCATTTGATGGAGCCACTATTTCTACATCTGAGACTGTTGCTTAGCAGAATCACAGAAACAGGGACAAAGAATAGTATGCACAGAGATGTCAATCGCAGTATTGTTTATACTCAAAAACGACTACATATTCACAAATAGGAAAGGGCAAAGTCAGGTATGACACACTGAACATTGACTGTTATGTTACCTTTTGAAATGTTGCTTTAAAAGAGATTTTCAGGGAATGAGCAGGGAATATAGTGATACATCAGAGAGACACAGTGCCTGGTCTCAAGAAGCTGACATTCTACTCGGGAAGACACACACTAAGCAAGTGGACAAAGGAGGCAATTCTAGACTGTGACAAGTACAACCAAGGAAGAATGGGGTAATGTGGTAGAGAATCCTGGGTGGGTTGGGGAGGACTGTTTAAGTGGGGGCACATAGGGAAAGCTTGTCCTAGGAGCTGCCATGTAGAGTGGAATCCAAAAGATGAGAGGGAGCCAGCAAAACAAGCAAGTAGGAAAAGATCATCCAGGCAGAAGGAACGGGAATTACCAGGGTGCTGGAGTTGGGGAGTGTGACTGTTTGAGAGATGTCATGGGAGATGTGTGGCTGGGGCAGAGTGAACCAGGAGGAAACTGGATGCTGAGGAAGCTGGAGGAGGAGGCTGGATGCTGAGGAGTCTGCAGTCGCAGACTCTTCTGGCCTTACAGGCTCTGGGCAGAGTGTGTCTTTTGTTCTCAGGGTAGTGTGAGAATAGTGGATAGAGAAGGGAAGTGACATCAGTAAGGTGGCTGAAGAGGATGTCCCAGCATGTCTTGCCCCACAGAAACACTGGCTTGGCAATCACCTATAGACAAGATACCTTGGTGAGAACTCTAGAGTTCAGTTGAAGGTCTTAGCACCCCAGTGGACCACAAAACCCAACATCAGCCATGTTGCAAAGGGTCAAAGGAGCAGTTGCACTCTGCTTGCATCATCCCTAGCCCAGACCAACAAAACTCAGAGCCAAGAGAGATTCCCCTCAGTCCATGACTTCTCCTGAAGGAGAGGGAACAAGAGAGGGTCCAGCTTCCTGACCTTTGGGTCAATGCCCGAAAGCCCTGCTTATCTTGGCACATTAGAGCACTGAGGAAATCAGTATGGCCTGGATCATCAGAGACCAGCTAGGAGGAAAGCAAAAGGGCAGAGGCTTGGAGCAACTGGCACATATATTCCCAAACTACAACCTTGCACCAATGGGGCTCCGTACATTCCCGTGTATGGCACACAGATCTCAGCAGCTGGGGAGGACCTCAGCAATGGACTCAGGAGAAGGTTCACAGAAACTGCACCCTCAGGAGGGAGGGACAGATGTGGGACTTCTACCCATTGTCCTGGCATATTGGTGCACTACCCTATGGAAAGGGGGTGGCTAACTCTTGGCACTCAATGTGGCTACAAGAGAAAGGGCACAGAATCGTAAGGCATACCTTATAGGAGCGAGGGGAGAAAGTGGGACCTGCATTTTAGGGTATATTAGGCCCAAAAATGCCCTGGCATATTAGGGCAGTGCCCTAGGGAAAAGGAACAGGTACTTACTTCTCAGCACCTGGCATGGCTCCATGGGATTTAGAGAAGGCACACAATCCTAAGATTACCTCCCCAGGAGGGGGTGGGAGTGGAGTGGTCCATAGAAAAGGTTTGAGAAATCTCCAGAATCTTTAGTCAGGCTGTCTGATGAAGGTCTTTTCCTTCCAAATCCAGTCCATAAATCCTGAAAGAGGTGACTACTTCTTCATATGTGCAAACACCAACACAGGCTAAGAATATCATGAAGAATCAGGGAAACATGACATCACCAAAGGAACAAAACAGGACTCCATTAACTAACCCCAAGGAAATGGAGATCTATGAATTTTAGATTATGAATCCTTACAAAGAATTATAAATTGTCATTTTCAGAATCTCATTGAACTATGAGAGAAGACAGACAACGAAAGTGGAAAAAGAATCTGATCAAAATGAGAAGTTCAACAAAGAGAAACCATAAAAAAGAACGAAAACCAATTCTGGAGCTAAAGCATATAATGCCCGGATTGAAAAAGTCAGTAGACAGCTTCAGTAGCAGACTTGATCAAGCAGAAGCAAGAATCCGTGAACTTGAAGACAGGATATTTGAAACTGTCTCCTCAGAGGAGCAAAAATAAGAGTTAAGAAAACCTACAGGGTTTATGCAGCACCATTGAGAAAACCAATATAAAATAGTGGGCCCTCCAGAAGGAGAAGAGGAGGAGAAGGGAGCAGAAAGCTTTTTTAAAGAAGTAATGGCTGAAAACTCCCCAAATCTAGGGAGATTCATCCAGGTTCATGAAGCCCAAAAGAAACAAAATAGATTGAATCTAGGAAGCTCTCTGCTGAGGCACACGAAAATTATCAGAAGTCAAAAAGTTTGAAAACTGCAAGAGAAGAGTAACTCATCAGATACAAGAGAACTCGATTAAGATGATCAGCAGAATTGTTAGCACAAACCTTGAAGGCTAGCGAGAGTGGAATGGTATATTCAAAATGCTGAAGAAAAAGAATTTCCCAACCAAAAATACTCTTGTCTGACAAAATTGTCGTTTAAAAATGAAGGAAACCACCTGGGTGGCTCAGTTGGTTAAGCTTCTGACTCTTGGTTTTCACTCAAGTCATGATCTCATAATTTGTGAGTTCGAGCCTTGCGCTGGGGTTTGCACTGACAAAGCGGAGCCTGCTTGAGATTTCCTCTCCCCATCTCTCTTTGCCTCCCTGCCTCAAAATAAATAAATAAACTTAAAAAAGTAAAAATGAAGGAGAGATCAGAACTTTCCCAGACAAACAAAAATTAAGGAAGTTAACAGCACACCTTTTTTTTTTTTAATGTTTATTTTTGAGAGGGAAACAGAGACATGGTTTGGCAGTGGAGGCTCAGAGAGAAATTGAGACACAGAATCTGAAGCAGTCTGTAGGCTCCAAGCTGTCAGCAAAAAACCCAGTGCAGGGCTTGACCTTACAAACCATGAGATCATAACCTGAGCTGAAATTGGATGCTCAACCAGCTGAGCCACCCAGGCACCCATCACTAGACTTGTCTTAACCACGAAGAGGAGTTTGTCAAGTTGAAGTGAAAGGACACTAAACAGTAACACAAAGATTCTGAAAGCATAAATCTTACTGGTAAGGGTGAGTGTAAAGACAAATAATGAACGATGCAATACTGTAATGATTGTACATAAATCACTCTTAACCCAAGTATAAAAGTTAAAAAAAATTATTAAGGATAACTAAACCTAAAAAAATGTGTTAATGGGTGCACAATATAAAATATGCAAACTGTGACATCAATAACATTCA
>PISW01016367.1:0-13440 GCA_004023785.1 Mungos mungo | reverse complement strand
GGGACCATGGGGAGAGGAAGGGGGAAAGAGAGTGGGGATGAGTGAGGGACACAGATCAAGGGAGACTACTGAATACTGGAGACGAACCATGGACTGAGGGGGGGGGACGGGGGGTAGGGGGTGATGGTCATGGTGGGGGGCACTTGTGGGAAGAAGCACTCGGTGTTATATGGAAACTAATTTGACAATAAACTATTAAAAAAATAATAATAAAAAAAATAAAATTATAGAAAACAGCACAACTGGGGCATCTGGGTGGCTCAGTCTGTTAAACGTCTGACTCTTGATTTCAGCTCAGATCATAATCTCAGTCTTGGAAATAAGCCATGCTCAGCACGGAGCCAACTTGAGATTCTCTCTCTCCCTCTCTTGCTGCCCATCCCCCGCTCACACATGTACATTCTCTCTCTCTCTCTCCCTTTCTCTCTCTCTCTCTCAAATAAATAAATAAATAAATAAAAACTTTAAAAAGATCAGAACTTCCCGGGGCACCTAGGTGACTCAGTCAGTTAGGCATTCAACTTCAGCTCAGGTCATGATCTCACAGTTTGTGGGCTCAAGCCCCATGTTGAGCTCTGTGCTGACAGCTCAGAGCCTAGAACCTGCTTTGGATTCTGTGTTTCCTTCTCTCTCTCTGCCCCTCTCCTGCCTGCATTCTGTCTCTCAGTCTCTCAAAAATAAATAAACATTAAAAAAATAATTTAATAATTAAATAAAAATTTTAAAAATCTGAACTTCCCATATTTAAAATTTAACTTTAGTCCATATAAAAATTATCAGTCCCCACCTTTAGCTTGTTGAAGGTTAAAGTAAACTGAAAGTGGGGCACCTGGGTGGCTCAGTCAGTTAAGGGTCTGACTTGATTTTGGCTCAGGTTCATGAGCTCAAGCCCGCCATCAGGCTCTTCACTGACAGCCCAGAGCCTGCTTGGGATTCTCTGTCTCCCTCTCTCTCTGTCCCTCCACTGTTCACTCCCTATCTCTCTCTCTCTGCCAAAAAAAAAGAAATAAACATTTTTTTTTTAAAGTAAACTCAAAGTAATTGGCAATAAGTTGATTTCTGTCTTGACGTGGCATGAAATACTTATTGCTTATGAGCATTAGTTTAATTTTTTTGAACAATAAAAAATAAGGCAGGGCAATAAAATATTTTAGTAGTAATAACCCAGCGTCATACTTCAGTAAAATACTTTAGTAGTAATAACCCAGCATATTTCATAATGATTACCAGTCATGATATGAATCCATTTGCAATTAAGTAAATGGAAAAAGAAAAAAATGAATAGCCAGAAAAGTTCAGGCTAAAAGCTTAAGTTTTACATGGATATAGGTATAGGAAAGACATGGTTAGTAAAAACTAAAAGAAGAGTAATTCTAGAGTAAACCAACACAATTCAACAGTGAACTACAAATGACAGCTATAACTACCCACTTCCCTTAGGAGGAAATGCCTCTAAATAGACAGACTTAAGCAAGAATGAAAATCACACACAAAAGATCTTGGGAAAAGTTGAACTCTGCTAAAATCCTCTGTGTCCAAGCTCTGAGCAAGCAGATGACTGACAATTCCTCAGGCATGTGGAGGGCAGCACCAACGGGGAGGGCAAAGGCAATAGCACTTGGGCTATGTGCCAGGTATCTTCACATACCTTAATTCAGAAGGGAAAGCAACAGTCTGTGCCCAAAAGCATTCCAAAAATGTTTTTTTCCTAGATCAAACATATGATGCTCAGATACACAGTCTTAAGAAAAAAAAAAATCACATGCAAGAACAATTAGCCTTGCAACTGTAATTTAAGTAACTGTATAAAGGACACTAAGAAATTTCTTTTTTTCCTTCTCACATTGCAAATACTCTATCAATGAAGGAAAGAAAATAAAAAAACTGTTTCAATATATAGAGGCTACTCCTTGCTTAATAAAGCAAGCCAGAGTTGCCAAGCAGTACTGATTTAAAAGACAGCTAATTCTCCTTTCTTTCTGCCTGAAAAATTGTCTAACTTGTGACATCACTAACTCAATTATGCATGTCCGCAAAGATCCCATTAAATAGGTGGATTTGAGCATTTCAAATAGATCTGGCGTGAAGCTATTTCTTGCTCAAAAATTTCCACTCATTCACACAATGGACAAATTGCAATCTTGAGGTTGAAAACAGGAAAAATCACTTGGCTTAACACCAAGTACTTCAGGGTGTTGCAGTTTCTGCCCCCTGGCCTGTGCAGACCACAGGGAAGACAGATGCCTGAGCAGCCACGAGCTGTGCTTAGGGCACCACTTGACACTTTCACTAGGAAGGGTAGGTCCCAGGGCATGAACTGAAGAAATGCAAAACTCGTCAGCTCTAAGAGATCCTGTTTGTTACAAAAATAACTCTACTATCGCTCAAGCAAGAAGCACCATTTTTAAGAAATCCTTCAACCCTTGGGGCACTTGGGTGGCTCAGTCAGCTGAGCATCCTACTTCGTCATGATCTCACAGTTTGTGAGTTCAAGCCCTGCATAGGGCTCTCTATTGTCAGCACAGAGCCCACTTGGGAACCTCTGTCTCCCTCTCTCTCTCTGCCCCTCCCCTGCTCACACTCTCTTTTGCAAATAAATAAACATGTAAAAAGAAAATAAGAAAGAACTGTTTCAATACCAACACTCTTAATGGCATGAGGATGATACTGGGTGGAAAAACACAGATGTCAACCAATGCATTAAAGAGAAATTCATTCATGAGTTGAACCCAATGTGGACAAATTTTGGGAATAACTAACAATGTACTTCATTTACATTTTACGACTCATGTATGCATATGACTCACATATGATAAATATCTATTTCTGAAGTCTGAGAGCTTTTCCAGGAAGTACAAAACAAAAATTCTAAGTGATAAGAAAGCACTGTGTTTAACTGAGTGGCTTTCTTTTTCTTTCTTAGCTATATATAAAATAATGATATGTTTTAAGATTGTGATATCTTTGATGGATAAAATATGGTAGGCTACAGTAAATAGTTATATAAACACATATTTATGATATATGACCAAAGATACCACTGAAGTAAACTCCGCAAATGCCAAACACTAGAATAGTAAAGATTCCCTTTGACACTCAAGCATGTAAACTGTGGGTCTGTTAATAAATTTTAAAGTAGATGATAAACATGAAGTATACACTATTCCAAGAAGAGGTTAGGTTTAATTTTTTTTCTGTTTTTTTTTTTATTTATTTTTGAAAGACAGAGAAACACAGTACAAGCAGGGGAGGGTCAGAGAGAGAGTGAGACGCAGAATTTGAAACAGGCTCCAGGTTCTGAGCTGTCAGCCCAGAGCCCAATACGGGGCTCAAACCCATGAATCATGAGATCATGACCTGAGCTGAAGCCGGATGCTTAACCGACTGAGCCGCCTGAGCGCCCCAAAGGTTAGGTTTAAATAAAAGGGAATTCAAAGGAAATTCGGAATTTTAGAATTAAAAGGAAATGCAGAAAAACTTTTGTGACAATACCATAAATACATGAAAAATACATTGGGCGCATCTAACCTTAGTTCAGAATTATTATCTGGAAGGAAAACCATCTACCTTGCATCTCCCCATAACACATTACTTGTGTACCTATTAGCAGAAGAGTCGTGGACTGGATGAACCACAATGTGACCTGTCAGAGCCTAGGACAGACGTGACTTGTATATTTGAAGTTCAGAGCAAGAACAGCCACATTGAAATACAGGTTTTCTAATGAAATAATCAAGATAGGGACGGTGAGAAGTATTTAATTACTTAAGCAGTAACCATTTCCACAAGACTCGACAGAATTATATCAAATTTCAAAAGCCATCACCTCTCACATGGATACAAATTTGCTTCAAATCTGTTCCAATCCTGTCCTTCCACCCACTTATCCTTTGGGGAGGCCTGCACTGAAGGTCTGACTCCTATCCCTGCCCAAACCATTCCTGGCTGTTCCTCATGCACTGTGTGGAGTTCCTGCTAACTCCAAAGGCTGTGCTCCATGCAATTACACAAAAAGCTGAAAAGTTTAAAAATGCTTGGCTGTTATTAGAAACTTACATGCACCTAATTTTTTTTTAAAGACCTTAGGAAGGTTTCATACAGGAAGTAATATGTAAATTTCAACCTACCAATAAATTCCTCCGAATACTTGTGTGAGATCTTTGAGAGAAAGGATAATCATTCGCATCTCTGAATCTACATTAGCACAAAACTTTGTATATAGCAAACAGTAAAGTTTTAATAAATTTAATTAAAATGGGGAAAACAAGAGGCACCTGGATGGCTCATTTGGTTAAGTGTCCGACCCTTGGTCTCGGCTCAGGTCATGATGTCACAGTTCCTGACTTTGAGCCCCACATCGGGCTCTCTGCTGATAGTGCCAAGCCTCCTTGGGATTCTGTCTCTCCTTCTCTCTGCCCCTCCCCTGCTTGTGCATGCTCACTCATGCTCTCTCTCAAAATAAATAAATTTTTAAAAATTTAAATAATAAAATAAAATGTGGGGAGTGGGGGGAGACAAGAAGAGCAAAAGCATTCTAGATGGAAGAAACAGTATGAGTGACACAAGGGAAAGAAAGTACAAATGTTCCAGAAAATGATACATATAGTGTGTGAATGAGAGGAAGAGAGGACAAGGCTGAAAAGTACTTGATGGCTGGGTCATGGAAAGTTTTAAACATCATTCCAACAAGTTAGGAGTTTATTATGTAGAAAAAGAGATTAAAATTGTGCAAGAGTATTTAAGATGATTTAGAAGGGGGTTGAGCAGAAGCACTGTTAAAGTAAGCTGTTGTGGGGGTGCCTGGGTGGCTCAGTTGGTTAAGCATCCAACTCTTGATTTCAGCTCAAGTCATGTTCTCACAGTTCATGGGTTTAAGCCCTGCATCGGGCTTTGTACTGACAGTGCAGAGACTGCTTGGGATTCTCTCTCTCTCTTTCTCTGTCTGTCCCTCCCCTGCTCGTGCCCTCTCTCTCTCTCTCTCTCTCTCTCTCTCTCTCTCTCTCTCTCTCTCAAAACAGATAAATAACCATAAAAAAATAATAAGCTGTTGTGATAGATCAGAGAAGAGGAAAGTAAGTCCTGAACTGGGACAACAGCAACAGAAATAGAAGAGCACCATCAGGGAACAAAGGCACCACTCAAGTAGAACCCACAAAATTTAGTAGATATGGAGAGAGAATTGAAGAAATTATGAAAGTCTCAAGGTTTATTAATTGTGAGAACAGCAAAGTCCATCAGTACACACAGGAAATGAGCTATCTGGGAAAGATATGAATCTATCAGTAATCTCAGCATGTACCTGAAAATATGAGAATGGGATCCAGGCTGAAAATCCCAAAGTCACTTGCCCAGCTCAACCCTGATAATGGGTGACATCACAGAGGAAAAAAACTACTATTCATAGTTATAAGAGAAATTGGTTTTGTTCTGCTCTAGAAAAAACTATATGAATATGTTTCTTCCTCTTTTCTGATAACAAAACTAACTGATTGATCATATTTCTCTTTTTCTCTTAACTACCAAGGTGCTTACATGTATTCAATTCTACTATTATGCTAATCTTTATGTTTGGAAATTTTCTATTCTTCATTTCTTGGTCTTGGTTACTTCTTTTTCTTGGCCTTGCCAATATTTTACTTTATTGTTTTATTTTATATGTCCAATACCTCCATAAATGTTTGTTGCAAAAAAAATGAATAAATGAATGAATATGGCTGGAGGAAGCCACCTCAAATCCATTATGGAAAAGCAGGATATAAATAAATTTAAATTAAATAATGGTTTTATTTGCAGGGATGATAGCTAACTTCTTATGAATTACAGAAATATTTCTCTTCAATTAAGAAAAGCTGCTAGATATTAAATGCCTGTTTTTTAAAAGGCAAATTAAAGGATGATTCCTTTCATTATAAAACAATTTAGGCATACAAAAAGATTCCTGCTCTAAATTAAACTTCAACCAACATAATGAATTTTTTTTTTCAAGCAAGCAAGAAATAGAAATTTTGGCAAGCAAATTCTGACAATTAAAGCATCTCTAATATAATAATACAAACCATTAAAGAAACACTATTTTTTTAATATGCATTTATTTTTGGGAGAGTGCAAATGGGGGAGGGGTACAGAGAGGAGGACAGAGGATCTAAAGAGGGCTTGCACTGACAGGCTGATAGCAGAGAGCTCGATGTGGGACTTGAACTTGCAAACCGTGAGATCATGACCTGAGCTG
The DNA here is from genome assembly GCA_004023785.1 of Mungos mungo. Classification (NCBI taxonomy): domain Eukaryota; kingdom Metazoa; phylum Chordata; class Mammalia; order Carnivora; family Herpestidae; genus Mungos; species Mungos mungo. Next base: position 7,211 of record PISW01016367.1, on the reverse strand, counting down.
AAGTCAGATGCTCAACTGACTGAGCCACCCAGGTGTCCCAGAAAACACTATTAACAAATGTTCAATTTATATATCTTTTTTTTTAGAGAGAGAGAAAGAGAAAGAGAAGGGGAGGGGCAGAGGGAGAGGGAGAGAGAGAATCTTGACTTGGGGCTCAATCTCACAAACATAAGATTATGACCTGAACCAAAACCCAGAGTCAGACACTTAACCAACTGAGCCACCCAGGCATCCCTGTATACCACTTTAAAAAAAAAATTTTTTTTTAATGTGTTATTTATTTTTGATACAGAGAGAGACAGAGCATGAGAGGGGGAGGGACGGAGAGAGAAGGAGACACAGAACCGGAAGCAGGCTCCAGGCTCTGAGCTAGCTGTCAGCACAGAGCCTGACGCAGGGCTCGAACCCACGAACGTGAGATCTGACCTGAACCAAAGTCAGAGGCTTAACTGACTGAGTCACCCACGTGCCCCACCACTTTTTAAAGAGAGAAGCTACTGAGGGGCATCTGGCTGGCTTAGTTGGCTGAGCATTAGACTCGTGATTTGGGCTCAGGTCATGATCTCACAAATCGTGGGATCAAGCCCCACATCAGGCTCTGCACAGACAACATAGAGTCTGCTTGGGATTCTCTCTTTCTCTGCCCATCCCCCCTTACTCTCTCTCTTCCTCTCTCTGCCCCTCCCCCTTTCCTCTCTCTCTCTCAAAATAAATAAACTTGAGAAAAAGAGAAGCCACTGAATAAAACAAGCCACACGATGAAAATTCAACAATAAATGTTATACCCCATTGCAAATAGAGGTGTTAGTTGTATGTATGTCATGTATCTAAATTATAACTTCTTTGTGCTTGTCTTGGTTCCAGCCTAATATGAAAGTCCCTTTTCCAAGCTCAGGGGCCTCCACTTAATACACTGTCCTTCCAGGAGTCCTGTCTGTTCTATAAACAACTGATAGTTTGTCCTCTATCCTTACAAGCCTTATCATAAGCTGTTAGCTCCTCTTTTTAAATTTTATTAAATTTTTTTAAATTTTTCAGAGAGAGAACATAAGTGGAGGCAGGGCAGAGAGAAAGGGGGACTGAGGATCCGAAGCAGACTCTGTACAGACAGGTTAACATCAGTGAACCCAATGTGGGGCTCAAACCCACAAACCATGAGCTCACGCCAACTGAGCCACCCAGATGCCCCTCTGTTAGCTCCTTTTAACCTCAAGACCAGTTACCAGGCTCTTGTCCTCCTCACTGGCACAGCTCCTTATGTTCAGCAGCTGAAGACCTTAATGGAAAATCTGCAAGATAGATCTAAATATACATATTTCCCTTCTATACCAAATGTATCTCTCCATTCACCCACCCATGGGTCTAAACCCAGAAGCATACAAATCATTCTGGAGAAGTATTTACCTTTTAGAAAAGCAGCTTTCATCATAAGTCTTCACAATTTGTCTTAAATGTTATGCAAAAAAAAAAAAAAGGCAGCATTTTAAATAAAGCAGGTGTCTGCAATCCTTGCAATGGAGGTAATCTTTTAGGCATATTTTGCTCATATTTCTTAAGCTATCATTTATTGAGAAGTCTATGTACTAGACATTTAAAACCTACTTTTTAGACTTTGTTAAAGGAATTGAAATCATGTATATTATTTCTGTTCTGCAGATGAGGAAACAAAGTCAGAGAGCGACGTAAGTACAAAGGCCCTTGGCTTTTTGTGCATACAAAACTGCCTCTCTGGAAAATTCTTCTGTGTCCAAAGAGCTCATCGCTTCAACAGGGCTCTGAGCATCCCCAGTCTTTCAACTCACATTTAGTGAACACCTTCTACCTGTGGCCTTAGTGAAGATTTCCAAGAAAGAGGTGATCACTGTGTATTGAAAGGTAAGTAGTGGGGCCCCTGGGTGGCTCAGTTGGCTAAGCGTACAACTTTGGCTCAGGTCATGATCTCACAGTTGGTGAGTTTGAGCTCTGCAACAGGCTCTCTGCGGTCAGCGCGGATCCTCTCTCCCCTCCTCTCCCCGTGTTTTCTCTCTCTCTCAAAAATAAATAAATATTTTTAAATACTTTACATAAAAAAAGAAAGGTTAAGTAGACTTAGGTAGAGAGTTATTCCAATAGGAAGTGGAATATCAAGAGTATAGATTTGAGGGGCACCTGGGCGGCTCAGTCTGTTGAGCATCTGGCTTCGGCTCAGGTCATGATCTCACGGTTCGTGGGTTTGAGCCCCGCATTGGACTCTGTGTTGACAGCTGGCTCAGAGCCTGGAGCCTGTCTTTAGATTCTGTATCTCCCTTTTTCTCTCTCTCTGACCCTCCCATACTCACGCTCGCGCTCTCTCTCTCTCTCTCTCTCTCTCTCTCAAAAATAAATAAAATATTTAAAAAATATATTTTAAAAAAGAGTATAGATTTAGACATGTTGGAACCTACAAGACATCCAGATGAGATGGATATGGAGAGTCTGGCTAAGAGAGTCTGGACTACAAAGAATTTAAAGATATTAATTAGTAGTTGTCAGTATTTCATTGATATTTAAAACTTTAAGATCGTGTAGCAAAAACTACAAAACATCATTGAAAGATATTAAAGAGGACCTAAATAAATGGAAAGGCATCTTCTATTCATGAAGTGTTGAATAAATGTCTATTCAAATCCTTGCTAATTTTTAAATTGGGTTGTGTTTTTACTGTTGAGGTATAAGAGCACCTTATATATTCTGGACAATATTTCCTTCAGATATTTGCAAAAAATCTCCCCCATTCTCTGGGTTGTCTTTTCATGTTCATAATAGTGCCCTTTGAAGAACATAAGTTTTCAATTTTGATGAATCCCAATTAATCTAATTGTTCTGTTGTTGTTTGTACTTTCGATATCATAGCTAAGAAACAACTGTTGAATCTGAAGTCATGAAGATTTACATTTGTGTTTTCTTCCAAGAGTTTTATAGTTTTTAGTTCTTACATTTAGCTCTTTGATACCTTTGAGTTGGTTGTGTATATGGTTTGAGATAGGGGTCTCAATTCTTTTGCATATGGATATCCTATTGTCTTAGTACCATTTGTTGAAAAGGATGCTCTTTCTCCTATTGAATTCGTGTCAATTTTTGAAGTCTTGGCATTCTTGACAAAAATCAACTGACCATAAATGTAATAGTTTACTTCTATTGATCTCTATGTCTATCCTTATGCCAGTACTACAATGTTCTTGAGGACTGCAGTTTTGTAGTAAGTTTTGGAATTAAGGAATTTTTACAGAAATTGTACTGAATTTGCAGGTTCATTTGGAATATATTATTAACAATATTTAAGTCTTCCAATTCAAAAATATAGTCTTTCCATTTATTTAGGTCTTTCTAAATTTATTTCAATGATGTTTTATAGTTTTTGCTGCACAATCTTAAAGTGTTTTTTAATTTTTCAGAGAGAGAGAGAGAGAGTGCCAGCAGGGGAGGGGTAGAGAGAGAGGGAGACACAGAATCTGAAGCAGCTCCAGGCTCTGAGCTGTCAGCACAAAACCTGGTGTGGCTCATACTCAATAAGTGGTGAGATAATGACCTGAGCCAAAGTCAGACGCTCAACCAACGAGGCCACCCAGGTGCCCCAATCTTAAACTTTTAGATATCAGTGAAATACTGACCACTTCTAATTAATATCTTCAGTTAAACTCTCCTCTGTGCTCCAGATTCTCATATTCATCCACATGGATATCTTATAGGCTCTTAAGATGCCCAAGTCCATACTTTTGATATTCAGCTCCCAGCTTTTTCTTCAGAGTCTTCCCCATTTCAGGAAATGGCAACACAACCCATTCTAGTCACAAGTTAAAAGCCTCTAAGTAATTTTTTACCCTTCCTGCCCTTAACTAATCCATCAGCAATTCATGATGATTCTACTTCCAAAATACATACAGAATCTGGACATTTTTCTCCATGTTCTCTGTTACCAACTAATCAAAGCTGTCATTATCATGTCATTATCATGAGACAGCTGCAAAAGTTTAGTAGCCCATCTCTCTGATGCTCTTTGCCTCCCTCCAGTCTATTATCGTCAATGGGAATATAATGTGAGCTGCATAAATAATTTTAAATTTTCTGGTAGCCACATGTACAAAAAAATTAAAAGAAACAAGTACAGTTAAATTTAATGGTTCATTTTAATTTGGCCCAGTCTCTCCCAAAATATAATTATTTCAATATATATAATAAACAATGAGACAATTACATTCTTCTTTTCATACCAAGACTTTGAAATTTGGTATATATTTTACATCTTATTGAGCATCTCTACTTGGAAGCTTAATATTCATCAGAAATGCCTGATCTATATTTAATGTTATAAACTTATGGTTGAAAAAGTATCAAAAACAGATAAAGTTTTCCAATAACTGAATCAATTATGCTTTCAAATTTAGGTTTTAAATTACATAAAGTTGAAAATGCAGTTTCTCAGTAACATTAGTTACATGAGGTTGTGACTACAGACTTAAACAGCACTTTCCTAGAGTGATCATTTTAAAATATAAATCAGATTACATCACTATCCTAACTAAAATCCTTCCTTTCGTTCCTTATCATTGGACTCCAGACAAAATTTGAACTGTTTTTGACACCAACAAAGCTCACCTAAACTCCCGTCTGCCACTTTTCCTTACCATACTTCCCCCTAACCCAACTTACCTTAAGCTCCCCTGACACACACAGCTCTTCGATGCCTCAGAGACTTAGCACATACTGTTAGTTTTGCATGGAATGCTTTTTCCTAGCTCATCCAGAGCTAATTCCTTTTCTTTCAGCTAAAGTGTTACCTGATCAGACAGGCTTCCCTGATAAATAATATTCCTCTCTGTCATACTCTAGCATTGTGGTAAAATCATCTCTGTCATGGCACCATACTGATTTATAATTATACTTATATTTATTACAAGCATATAATTTATATAAATTTAGAATTATTTATTTGTTTGTTGTTGATCTTTTCACTATTCTGCAAACTCTACAGTAACCAGGAGTAAGCTTGTTCACTTGTTAATGTCTTTCTGCTGCCTAAGAGTGCTTAGTACATAGTAAGTGTTCAATAAACAAGATCATATCCTGCAGATATCAGTGTGACAAAGGCTGCAGCCTCTCTATTGCATTTGTTGACTCATTCACTCAATATTTATTCAAAACTTACTATGCATCAGAAGTGAAAGTAAGCAAATGAGAAGGACTCTACCCTCAAGAAATTCACATTTAAAAAACATTTTCTAATGTTTATTTATTTTTGAGAGCAAGAGGGACAGAGCATGAACAGGGGAGGGGTAGAGAGAAAGGAAGACACAGAATCCAAAGCAGGCTCCAGGCTCTGAGCTGTCAGCACAGAATCCAATGCAGGGCTTGAACTCATGAACCATGAGCTCATGACCTGAGCTGAATTCAAATGCTTAACCTACTAAGCCACCCAGGTACCCCAAGAAATTCACATTTTAATGACAAAAATAGATAAAAATAATATTAACAGTGTAAGAAGTATAATATTAGAGAACTACTCAGAGTTATGATGCCTAGAAGAGGGACAAGTAACTTGGAAAAGGTAAGGAAGTGGAAGGTAGCTGAGGCATCCAAGAAAAGAAGAGAAAGATAACTTGAGTTATACATAATAGGAGTTAGTCTGGTGAAAGATCACATTATTCCTTATAAATGGATCTACATGAAATAGGCAAAGAAATGTGAAACAGCATGGTGAATGTGTGCAGAGCATGAAAAGCAGTTGGATCAAAGAATAACAACAGATCACCTAGAGGGGCTGGGTCATGGAGGGCCATCATGCCATGCCAAGAAGCTTGGATTTTATACTGCTGGCATTAGAGGCTGTAAAGTTTTCACCAAGATAGTGACATCATTTAATTTTAATTCCCTATCAATCATGCTATGGCTGTGCAAAAGTTAGGTTGGAGGGTTACAGATGACAAAATCATTAAGTCCATGGCTATAGTCCAGAAGATGAATGATGCCAACTTGAACAGTGTTGTAGAAATTAAGCATAGGTGATCAATTTCAGAAATACTTAGTAAATTACGCTGTTTAAAAATCATCAGCAACCTTGACAAGGTCAGTGTCAGTGTACTGGTGGGAATGGAAGTCCCATTTTATTCCTTATCCACAGCTGCAGAAATCATAGAAATTTTAGAGGTGGTGATTAGGAGCTCCCAAATCTGGTTGCTTATTAGGAGTAACATGACAACTTTAGAAAAATACTGATTATGCTGGCTTAATTCAGAGTCAGTCACCATGAGTCGAGCCTAGCATCTCTTATTTTAACAAGTCCCTTAAGTAAATCTTACAGAGATAGCCACATATTTGCCTTGGGAGATACTAAGACCAGTCTCTCAAGTATACTTAAACCTTGAAACTCAAATTTGATTCCTGGGTTCAGACAGCAAGAATTCAGATAGTAAAGGTTGTAAAGACAAGGAAGGAGCTAAGCCAATGGCTGAAGAGGGCAGCGGTTAAAGTAGGAGAATCATAAGTAGATTTAGATCATTATGAAAATGGATAGAGAAGTGTAGATGAGAGAAGCGATAACTAAAAGTCTAAGGCACATGAGCTAAGAACATTAGTTTATCAAGCCAGGAACCCTAGTTCATCAAACACAATTTTATCTCATAAATACAAAATATAAATCTCTTGGGGTGCCTGGCTGACTTGGTCAATGGAGTATATGACTCTTGATTTCTGGATTGTGAATTTGAGCCCAACATTGGTGTAGAAATCACTTAACAGAGACCAAAAACTAATGTAAATCAATCAGAAACCTTAAAGTGCCAAAGAGCATGGAACCAACTCTAAAGTCATCAAGAGGTCAGAGCAGGTGGCAATCTGTGACCTCTGCCTCTGGCCCAATCTTAGCTCATCAAATTCTTCCTCTCTAATGCTCATTTCAAACCCTACCTCTTTCATAAAACCTTTCCTGGACTCTCCAAAGAGATGAGATATTTTCTTTTAATCATCTAGAACATTCTATAATTCTAAAAGACCCATAATGAAACGATGCTCAGTGTCACTCATCATCAGGGAAATTCAAATCAAAACCACACTGAGATACCACCTCACACCAGTCAGAGTCGCTAAAATGAACAAATCAAAAGACTATAGATGCTGGCGAGGATGTGGAGAGACGGGCACCCTCCTACACTGTTGGTGGCAATGTAAACTGGTGCAGCCGCTCTGGAAAACAGTGT
>PISW01016366.1:0-13458 GCA_004023785.1 Mungos mungo | reverse complement strand
CTTGCTCACTTGCACCCTCTCTGTCTCTCTCAGAACGCCCCCACCCTCAGTTCAGTTGCGTAATCCCTCTGTGGTAGCCACCATGTTGGTATACTGTTATTGGAAATCTTTGTGATAAAATGTTTGACCTCTCGACTGTTTGCTGAAATCGAAGAGGGTTTTGATGGCCTTTCCAAGTAAGTAAAGGGAGTGGGGAAGTTCAGGAAGGAAGAGATGGTGAAGGAAAGAAAGATCGGTGCCACTGTGGATCATCTGCCCAGGAAATTGCTTGCTTTCCCACAAGGAAATGTGTCTGTAATGCTACCAAGAAGGTCTAATGTTTTGTCATTGTCGCAGGCAGCTGTGGCACTGCCCCGGCAGAAAAAAGACCACTATGGCCCGTGCCTGATGTGGGAACCAAAGGCAGATGGAAAACTAAATTTCCTTTTGGCCCACAGCGCATTGACGAGCCCTGAGACAGGTCGAATGACATTACTCTAGGGGCTCAGCTGCCTCAGTGATGACACTTGAACGGGGCAAAAAAGCAATTATGATCTGTCCCCACCCCAGGATCCTATAAGTCTACCTTAACATGTAAGTTTCCTTTGGAAACTTCTTTTATCTCTACCTCTGGCCCTCCTCCCCCCGCACCCCAAGATTCAGGTTGGCAATCATCCTCTAAGCTTATGGCCCATTTATATACATCTGAAGGGTCTCATGACTGAAGTTTTACTGGACAATAATAAATGACCTTTTCCTAGCAATAGCTAACCCCCCCTTCCATCCTGAAGGTCTATAATCCATCACCTGTCACAACCCCAGGACAGCTCTTTATGCCACAGGTCCTGTCTCCATGCTTTAAAAAAATCCCCTTTCTGCACCAAAGATACCTCAAGAATTCTTTCTTAGCCATTGGCCCTGGACCCCAACACTCCAAAGCACATCAGTGCCCAAGCTTTGAATGTCCACGGTAGCTATTTGCTGTGACCATAGTTACTGACCGTGATTTTGCTGCTTTTGTTGATCTCCACAAAGGCATTATTATTTAACGTTTTATTTATGAGAGCACGGGGGCCAGGGCAGAGAGGGACAGAGGAGCCGAAGCAGGCTCTGTGCGGACAGTAGCGAGCCGGATGTGGGGCTTGAACTCAGAGATGTGAGATCACAAATGCGAGCCGAAGTTAGACGCCCACCTGACGGAACTACCCAGGTGGCTCATAAAAGGCATTATATGAGACACAGCTTGTTTGACCAGCCTGCTTTCATTTTCATGGTGCACATTCATTGCCCAGAACCGCGTGGTGAGTAAGAGAGCCTTTGGCCTTGACGAAGCACCCACAGGTTGGTGAGTCAGATGTACCTGTAATAGGGATTAAAAGCAAACCAACCGAAATGTGTTCAAGAGAAAGCGTTTTCTTTTGGTGATGGAATGGTACAATACTTGTCTGCATTTCTGCTGCATATATTACCACATAATAGTGCCTTCTCTCCTTCACATAGTAATTGGGTATTTTAAGGACCCTGTTAATAAGTTTCAGATTTAGTTACATCCGAGTGTTGTTACTTCGACAAGCGAACATCCTGCGGAAACCTAGGTTTGCGGTTGGAGAGAATCAGACCTTTGCAAATGGTCCTTTTCTGAATGTAGCAAATGACCATTCATGGTTTAATGTAATTGAGAAAATCGAGATGATGGGTAATAACCCTGATCAAAACCACAAGTTGTTTCACAGAATAAACCATAAACGATGCCAGTAACCGTCCTCACCTAATGAAACATCATTGTTCTATGAGGCTTCTTTCTTTAGAAGCCCAGCGACCCCATCACAGGCATCTGAACGTTAAAGTGTCGCTTGCATACCTGGCGAATTCTAGTGTGTTACGTAGTTGAGTCTTAAATGGAAAGCTTTAATTATTTCTTTTCTTTTATTTAAAGTTTATTTTTATGTTTGTTTTTTTTTTTGAGAGACAGAGACAATGTGAGCAGGGGAGGGTCAGAGAGAGGGAGACACAGAATCCAAAGCGGGCTCCAGGCTCTGAGCTAGCTGTCCGCACAGAGCCCGACGCAGGGCTCGAACCCACGATCTGTGAGATCATGACCTGAGCCGAAGCCGGACACTTAGCAGACTGAGCCACCCAGGCACTCCAACTTTAATTATTTCTATGATTTTCTTTCCTACAACTACCTATCTTTAGGTTACAGGAGATCAGGTGTATGCCATTGTTGTCATGGTAACTTTGTACTTAAAAATGGCAGGCTGTTGCTTCCTTGATTTAAGAATGTCCGTAGTTTTATTGCCCTAAAAATACAATTTTCTCAGGTCCAGCAAGTCACTCCTCATCTGACTTGATCACACAGTTGTTTCAAGAAACACCAGAGGTGATTACTCTAAAGCACTGAAGTTCTTTTCGATGTGTGTCATTTAAGAATTGGAATATTTACACCTAGCTCATTGCAGTCCTTGCCGTGTGTAACTGAGTGAAATAACTTTGACGGATTTTCTAGAGAATTGAGGGACCCACAGATAAATGGTGCTGCCTAATTTATTTTTTTTTCCAAGGTGGAACCTCCTTAAAACACACACACACACACACACACACACACACACACGCATACACACACAAGCTGACCCATGAATACATGTTCTTTGTAAACAAACTTCAGTGGTGTGGAATGCGGCCTTCCTTTCCATGCAGGGGCTTTGTGTCCTTTGTGAAGGGGGCTTTGCAGCATCTGTTGGCCACTTGGTCTTTCTGTACTTGACTGTTTTGCAAAGGATTGAGGCTCCCAGAACATTTCAAATTCTGCATCAGTGGGGACTAACATTGACATAGATCAATCCGTGCATAAACTGTGTTCTGTATCCACGTTGGTGACACAAACCTGTCCTGGAGACAGAGGCAAGGACCCTGCTATCCCTCCCTTTATATCCATTCCCAAAGCCTCACCTGGGAGCTGCTCTTTCATATATTTCTGCTTTTCCTGGAAGACTTTCATTAGTGCGTGTTTGTATTTCTCTGTTACATCTCCCCCCCCACCCCCGCCCCCTCCGCCCTGGCTCGAATAAGGTCCCTTGGTCAGCGAGAAAATAAAATTAGAGTTCTGAGCCTCCCGAGGCTGGTCCAGAGCCTGCTGCTCTAGGTACCGGTCCTGCTCCGTACCCACATGGCCCAGCTCCCTCTTGGGGCATTGCTGGGCCAATGCGGCTGAAAATCCTGCCGGGCCTTTCAGAGTTGAAGGAGCAGACGTACTTAATCATTAGCTGTATTACAAATGCTGGAGAATAAGCTTGGACACGGTTTTGAACTTGGGACAGAGGAACACTATTTTTATGAATCAACTTGGTTTTCATAGAAAAGAGGGTATGTGTGTACAGCCAGGAAATGGAACCCCCCCATACATACCCATTATATATAAATATGTATATACCTATGATGGTATATAAAATATATGTATCACACATATGCCCATCATATATAAACTGGTCATGTTTTATATAGCATAGATGTGTGTGTGGCCTATGTGTCTTGTATACATATATACACGTGTACACACTTATACACTGTTCCGGGGAGGAAAAATGTCCTATCCTTCGAGGTAGTTCGGGCTGTTCTAAGAATTAAATTGACATGAGACCGATTAACGGGAAATCCGACCAAGATGCTGAGGGTGGGGAACCAGAAGTTACCAGGAAAAGCACAGGAAACAAGGGTAGGGTTGTTATACAAATTTCAGGCCTGGCCTCCTCCATTGCTTAGAGTTTCTAGAGATTCAGAGCCCCCCTCCTCCAGTAGGTGCAGAGACGGCCTCACACATGGAGATTTTCCTCACACTGGTAAATGGCCCTTACACAAGGCTACCTTCTGGCTTTTCACAGCTGCTCCTGGGTTTGCACTTTCTTAACAAGAACCAGCCGAAAATTGTGGGCCAGAGAGGCATATCTTGGGTTGGCAGAATTTGCTGCCCTGCCACACGCACGCATATAAAAGATTCCCTGAGTCCTTGCTGTGTGTGGACACCATTGTGAGTGTCCTGCGTCTGCCAGCATAATGGCCACCATGGCACAGATGTCGCCGCTGAGATCCCAGAGCCCGGAAGCGGCAAAGCCAGCACTGGAACCTAAGCGCTTGGGCTCCGTCTCTGTGTTCCGCACCTCCCCTTGAGGCCGCTGGCATGGCTGGTGTCGTTTAAGGGTATGGTTGATTTTGTTTGTTGGGTGTTGGTGCTTATGACCACACAGGACCTTCAACTGGGGCGGGGGTAGCTATGGAGACTGCCATTGCCCACTTACTTTCTTCTGCTGGTGCTGAAAAGGGAAGAGGGACACCTGTTGCTCCTTTGTTGTACTGGTCTCCATGGTAACACACTTTCCATGATGAGTTAGATTTTTAAAAAGCGGTCCCAGTGGATGGGGCTGTTTCCAGCGAGCCAGGCGAATGACCCACCCGGAAGACTGCCATCTGGGGACCCCATGAAAATGACACAAACTGCGTGTCCTCTCTGAAGGCACTTTGTTTGGTAGCACCATTGGATGCCAGGTGACTTGGAAGAACAGCTCTTTTGTGTGCTTCTGTACTTATTGTCATTATTTTTGTAATTGTGTTTTTGATAGAGGAAAACACAATTTTGTTTGTTATCCTACTAATTCGCTGGGCTATAGGTTTATCTGGTATAACAGAATCCCGCAAAATGTTAATAATAACTTCCACATGCCGGAAGTTGTCCTCCCTGTGGGGTCAAAGTGCCAGCTGGTCTGGGAGCTCTCCTCCACAAAGGGATCAGAGGTCTAGGCTCCTTGTGTCAATATGTGGCTTCCTTGTCATGGTCCAAGATGGCTGCTGCAGCTCCTGCCATCACCTTCATGTTCCTGCTCACGGGAAGAAGAAATGAGTGGGCAGGCCTTTGAAGGCCATTCTGGGGCTGTTGGTTGTGTCCCTTCTCCTATCCCAGTGGTCAGAACTTGGTCATAGGACCACACCCATCTGCAAGTGACTGTGGGAAACGTACTTTGCTGCTGGGCAGCTGGCTAAAAACACAGTTACGGCCGAAGAGGAGGGCAGTAGGTCTTGGAAAACAGGAAGCAGTGTCTGCCGTACCTCCATATCAAAAAGAAGTACAACTGGTGAAAACCTATGACCTTTCAGATTTTTGACAATCTCAGATGCTGGAATAATTTTTCTTTCAGAACAATGATACGCTTGTAATCCGGATCTCATGTTAACCTTACAAATGTAAAATTAAAAAAAAAAACAATCCATGTGGCTGCTGATGTGAGAAGTAGATTGCTATATCCGTGATCATGGAGAAAGAGGAAGAGCTTTTCGAGTTGCTGATAGGGTTAACACGTTTGGAATCGAAATTCTCTTGTTTTGTGAAATGTTCCCAAGTTCAGACTGTCAACACGCTAGGACAAGAAGATCCTGAAATGTTGATTAACATTCGAACAATATGTTAGGTGGTGGGCTCACCCCTGCTTTTGGTTCACGTTTTGGCAGTGTGAGTTGAAGAATAACACATTTTCTAACATAAAATTAGGCTATTTTCTTTATTTTTTTAGCGTTTAGTTTTGAGCAGAGACAGGGAGACACACAATCCGAAGCAGGCTCCAGGCTCCGAGTTGTCAGCACAGAGCCCGATGCGGCAACTGGGACTCATGAACTGCGAGATTGTGACCCGAGCCAAAGTCAGACACTTTGGAGCCACCCAGGTGCCCCCAAATTAGGCTATTTTAAAGTAACATTCAGCACTCAGGCGGAACCCTACTTCATACATACATATGTACGTATGTACGTATTTGTTTCTTAAGATTTTACTTCTAAGCAACCTGTACACCCAAAGTGAGGCTTGAACTCCGAACCCCGAGATCAAGAGTGTCCTCTGACTGAGCTAGTCAGGCACCCTGAGTGTCTCCCTGCTTATTAATTATAAACATATAGCTTTCAGCCCTTCACCTTTGTATTATAAATATTTAGTACCTTTCATGTAAGTAAAAGTAACTAAGATATACACTATATTTTTCTTGTGCTAATATAATAAGATGGATTTAGTCATCTTGCTGATCCCGTATGGAGTTGGCTTCAGGCCAAGATGTACAAACAATACACAGGCGACAGGGGGAAGTTTCAGTCGCCCTCTCACAGTAAGAATACGGACAAGCCATTTTTAAATAACCCAAGCGGGATCAAGCATCAAAGGCAATGGCTGTGTGGTGGCATGCACAACAGGAAGTGACTGTGTCTAGAAGTGCGCCCTCCTTTCCCTGGTAACAGCAGAATTCTTTCTCTGATTATCTGTCTTCAGTCTTCTCTTTTCCAGTCACATTATTGGCTTCCCCATTTAGACGATCATTCTAATTACATTTTCTTCCCCTCCCAAATACGCAAGGGCACCGGCCTTCTGGCACTTGTGTCTCTGAAAAGGATTGCTTCGAAAGCATCTCGTTCTTGTCTGCAATCTAGTTGTTCTGTGTACACACTTCATAGAGACCACCATCATAAGGAGCAAATGTAATGGAGGAGGGTCAGGTGATTTGGGGCTGGCGCTGGTTTCTGTAATTGGAGTTTAGATGCTAATAAAATGTTCTGTGTAAAAAGCGTCTGAAACGGTACGACAGTGACGCGTTTTGTTGGTGCAGCGTTACTTCGCTCTCTCAACGAGAGAGGAACTGCAGAGAAATTGTCCTGTTGTCTTTAGGGGAAAGCAGCACCTTCCAAAATTCAATGTTCGAAGCCCCGAAGCCAGTATTTTGGATTTTATTCTTGGATTTGATATCGATTAAGCCTATGACTTCACCTTCCTCTTGACCTCAGCCTGCTCAGCGAGGGAAGGAAAATGGTGGAAAGGAGATAATGCAGACCTGATGTGGGTGACGAGGGGGGGGGTGAGGGGGAGGAGGATTTGGGGTGATGGTGTCTTCAGCTGGGGGCATTGTGTCCGGCAGGCCACTCGCCTTCTCTGGAAACCGGCTCCCTCCTCAACTTGCAAGGAAATGGCTTTTCTTCAGGAAGTGTTTTCCTTGACTTCGCTCCATTTTGTGAGTCACACGGTCCAGCCTATAGCCGAGCCTGCCGTGGCGATCTTGCCAGGCAAATGCCCAGGGAGCCCAGGGAGCTCGCACTTCTAGAAACCCCTTGGTGGCCCTTTATTTCAATAGAGCTTGAGCCGGGCCGATGAGCTGTTAAATGAGCGTGGAAGCCGAGCCTGGAAGGGGAATGTGGTCTGAAAAGGGAAAACGGAGAGACCTTCCCGTGGCCTCTCTAGCAGTGTTTGCAACATGATAGTCACTAGCTATTTCCATTTGAATTAGTTTAAATTAAATTAAATTCAGTTCTTTAGACACATTAAGCCACAATTTAAAATGCTCAGCGGTTGCACGTGGCGAGAGGCTCCTTAATACAGGACTATGCGAATCTCCCGTTTGCATCGGTGCAGAAAATTCTGTTGGACGGCACTACTCTGTGGACAGGCAGCTAAGAAAGGACTAATGATAATATGTGTAGCCAGGAGCAGCTTGGCACAGAAGCCAAGAGATGATTCTGTATTTTTTTTTTTAAGTTTATTTTGAGAGAGCATGTGAGCACTAGTGGAAGAGGAGCAGGGGTGAGGGAGGAGAGAGAGAGAACGAGAGTGCGCGCGCACGAATCCTAAGTAGGCTCCATGCTGTCAGCACGGAGTCCGACGTGGGGCTCTGTCCCACGACTGTAAGATCATGACCTGAGCCGAAATCAAGGGTGTGATGCTTAACGGACTGAGTCAGCCCACGCACCCCAAGAGGATTCTCTTCTGAGCTGAGCCCTTCAAAGCTCTGTCCTCTTCTCTCCGGACCGCTCCCGGCCTCAGTCGGTGTGTCGATGCCTCAAACACTCCTTCCGTGTGCTCATGGATGTTATAAAGCTAAGAACAGGTTCTCGCGTCATAATGTCGCTTTACCGTTTAGCAAGTGGACTTTGGAGTCAGACTGCTGGATTTAAATACCAGTTACCTACAAGAGGGCACTCCTCTGGGCATTGATGTTGTACTGTGAGACACGCTGACCAGAGTTTTTGTAAGATTGAGTGCTCAGTGGTTGTATGCGTATAAAGTGCACAGAATGATGCCTGGCCCATAGAAGACGTTCAGTGTTTAAGCCATCACCATCATTATTGCTGTCATTATTATTGTTATTACAGTTGACCCGTGAACAGTGCGGGGGTGGGGGGGGTGCTAGGATGTTGACCCCCACTCAGTCACAAATCTGTGTATAACTTTTGTTTTTAAGTAAACTCTTTGCCCAAAGTAGGGCTCGAGCTCGTGACCCCAAGATCAAGAGTTGCATGCTCTACCGACTGAGGCAGCCAGGTCCCCCTGTGTATAACTTTTGATTTCCGAAAAACTTCACTACTAATGGCTTACAGTTGATCGCAAGCCTCACTGATCACATCGTCGATTAACGCATTTTGTGTGTTAGATGTATTATGTACTTAGTCTTCAAGTAAACTAGAGAAAAGAAAATGTTAAGAAAATCATAAGGGGGGGTTGCCTGGGTGGCTCAGTCGGTTAGGCATCCAACTCCTGATTTCAGCTCAGGTCATGATTTCATGGTTCATGAGTTTGAGTCCCACGTCAGGTTCTGCCCTGACACTGTGGAGCCTGCTTGGGATATTCTCATTCTCTCTCTCTCTCTCTCCCTCTCCCTCTCTCCCTCTCCCTTCCCCTCTCTCCCTCTCTCCCCCTCCCCTGCTCTTTCTCTCTATCCCCCCAAATAAACTTAAAAAAAAAGGGGTTTTGTTAAAAATGATGTTTTCAGTTTTTCGGTATTTTGTTTTCTTAGCCTCTTCACGACATGTTGCTATATATGAATATAAATAGACCACGTGGTAGCTTCTTAATGATTATATTTTTCTGCATAAATTGAGCCAATTTGGAGAATAAATTACGTAGAACGGCATTCTTAAGTTTTGTTCTTTGATATTTTAGCTGTGTAATTGGTTCTTCTTAAAATTTTTTTAATGGGTTTTATTTATTTTTGAGAGACAGAGACAGCGCGAGCAGGGGAGGGTCAGAGAGAAAGAGAGGGAGACACAGAATCCGAAGACAGGCTCCAGGCTCTGAGCTCGCTGTTAGCACAGAGCCTGACACGGGGCTCGAACCCACAAACCACGAGATCTTGACCTGAACCGAAGCAGGACGCTTAACCGACTGAGCCACCCAGGCGCCCCTGATTGGTTCTTCTTAAAAGAATGAGCTTCGTGTCAGTACTGAGAAACTCAAAGCACCGTCTCTTTCAGTGATATTTACTTTCCTATCTCTTCAGTTTCTTAGATCGTGGAGCTGTGAAAACGCTGATGCCCATATCCTACCCCCCCAGAGATTCTGAGGGAACTTTCTGGAGTGCTCCCGGGGTATAGGAACTTAAAAGTGCAACCGGGCTTGAGACCCGCTGGGCCAGCCTCCACCTGGTGAGGCCGCGGTGCCTGCTCAAGCGTGGCCCAGACGTTGCTGGTTAATGAGCCACGGGAGCCGCGGCGGGTTTTCACAGGTCCTGTCCAGTGTCCTGTTTTTATCAGTGACCTGGACCAGGTCCTCGGACAATGGGGTTAGACCGGAAGGAGAGGGTAAACGTTAGGTGACAGATGCCAAAGGCGTTACTGACAAATGAGAGGGAAGGATGGGTGAGTCTAAGGGGATGTCAAAGAGGAAGAAATTTGAAGCCTTTTAATTCCTGCAGATCAAACCGAGTGAGCACGTATAGGAGACGGGAAGTTTGGATGGACAGCAGGGGTTGGTGTAGGTAGCTGACAGCTGCAGCAGTTAGGACCCAGCCAGTCCTGGGGCTCCTCGGGTAAGTCTGAGCGAGTGTGACTTCAGCTCAGGTCCTAATCTCGTGGTTCATGAGATCAAGTCGCACATCGCGCTGTTTGCCGTCAGCACAGAGCCGGCTTCCGATCCTCTGTTCCCCGCCCCACCCCTGCCCTTAAAAAAAATAAACGTTCAAAAAAAAAACCCCTTGTTTGAATCCTGTTCCACTGCTCCCTCCTGGGTAATCTGGAGCAGTCCCTTAGCTTTGCTTCAGTCTCTCCAGCATGTAGAAGGACTAATAAAAGGCACCTACCTAATTCCATTATTGTGAGAATTTACTAGAATGATGTATGTAGGCTGTGAGTGTAGTGCCTGGCCCATAGCAAGTGCTCAAGAAAGACACGATTAGCACCAAGTTCATCTTCACGGCCATCCATGTAATGAATCGGCCTGGAGAGCCAGTGGGGCCAGCCGCCGTCGAAACACCAGTATCTGGGATGGGGCTTGTTGTTAATTGTGACAAATACCCCATGCTAGTCTAAGATATTAATGCTAGGGACAACAGGGCGTGGGGTATATGGGAACTCTCTGTACCATCTTCTCAATAACTCTATCTAAAGCTGTTCCAAAATAAAAAGTTTGTTTAAAAAAGGCATTGCCCAAGTGGTACTGCCTTGTTAAATTGGCATGAGATTTACTTATTTTCTACCACGTGTTTGTATGCGAACTCTGCTCAGTAAATGGCAAATCTGTCCTTCTCATTTATTTTTTAAAGTTTATTATTTTTTTTTAAATTTATTTTTGATACAGAGAGAGACAGAGCATGAGAGGGGGAGGGGCAGAGAGAGAAGGAGACACAAAACTGGAAGCAGGCTCCAGGCTCTGAGCTAGCAAAGAGCCTGATGTGGGGCTTGAACCCATGAACGTGAGATCTGACCTGTGCCGAAGTCGGAGGCCTAACCGACTGAGCCACCCAGGCACCCCATGTTTATTTTTGAGAGAGACAGAGAGGGAGCAGGGGAGGGGCAGAGAGAGAGGGAGACACAGAATCTGAAGCAGTGTCCAGGCTCGGAGCTGTCGGCACAGAGCCGACAGGGGGCTCAAACTCATGAACTGTGAGATCATGACCTGAGCCAAAGTCGGACACTCAACCAACTGAGCCACCCATGTGCCCCCAAGAACCAGGATGTTTTTGTTTTAAATGTTTCTGGAGCAGAGATCTCTTAAGTAAGATACATTTTCCATACATACAGGGAACCAAATTTGGTCCATTTAAAATTTGTTTATTTTGAAAAAATGTTAGAGAAACATTGTAAAAAGAGTACAGGATTCCTGTATTCCATTCACCAAGCTGGATGATCAAGACCAGGAAATTCCATCAGCCCAATGCTGTTAACTAAACTACAGGGTCTATTTGAAGCCCACCAGTTTCTCCTCTGATACCATCTTTCTGTTGCAGATCCAGTCTGGGATCCCACGTGGCATTTCCTTGTGACCTCTCCTTAGTCTCCTCTAATTTGTGCCTCAGTTTCTGCTGGTCTTTCATGGCCTGCACTCTTTTGAAGTGTACTGGTCAGAGAGCATACCCCTCAAGTTGGGTTTGTCTGAGTTTTCTCACGATTAGAGGTTCTGACCTTCGAGAAAAATATCACAGGGTGCCTGATGTCGTTCCCTTCGCGGCGTATTCAGTCAGGGGACACGTGGTGTCAGTATGTTTCGTTGCTGGTGATACTAACTCTGGTCATTTGGTTAAAGGGGCATCAGTGGATTCTGATCGATTTTTCTACGTATCGTTGATGGCGGACACCGCTCGTGCCATGTTACGGTATTAGGAATGAGGAGGAATTCGGCCCGAGCATTTAAGTGGTTTCAAGTAGCTGCGCTTTCTATATTTTATAATTTTCATCATTTTCTCTCTTCAGTCTCGTTTGTTCGCTCAGTACTGCCTTGTTCTCGTTTTCAAGAGTTCTGCCCCTCGTCGTGGTTGATAAAGCAGATAATCAAGCTGTTAAAATTGTATGTAAAGTAAAAACGAATAGGCTAAAAATCAAGACTTGAGAGAGTGCCCTAGAAATGAAGTGCATGAACTCTAAGAAGTATTTTTGAGGCCATTTTTTTCATGCTAATTTTATTTTTGAATGTTTATTTTTGAGAAAGGGAGAGAGACCGAGTGTGAGTGGAGTAGGAGCAGAGAGGGAGACAGCAATCCCAAGCAGGCTCTAGGCTCCAAGGTGTCAGCACAAAGCCTGATGCAGGACTTAAACTCCGGAGCCGTGAGAACATGACCTGAGCTGAAGTTGGACGCTCAACCTCCTGAGTCACCCAGAGACCCCTAATGAAGTCCATTTTAAAGTTTGATAAGCCAGGGCACCTGGGTGGCCCAGTCTGGTTAAGCATCCAACTCTTGATTTCGGCTCAGGTCATGATCTCACAGTTCATGGGTTTGAGCCCCGGGCAGAGACAGCACAGAGCCTTCCTGGGACACTCTCTCCCTCTCTTTCTCTGCCTGTCTCCCCACCCCGCCTATCTTTCAAAATAAATAAACTTAAGAAACAAAATAGACAGACCTAGATCCGAATCTAAATGGTTAAGAGTCCTTTTAAGGCCGCGCCAACCTGGATTTCGATCTGGGTACTGCCCCTCGCTAGGAAGCTGTCCATCGTCCCCTCACCACAGAACTCACACCCATAAAGCCTCTCCAGGGTTGTCGTGCAGACGGGCACTGTGGTTGGACATGGTAGGTGCCCAGGAAACCTCAGCTGCCACTTCGATGCTCTCCCACACGGGGCTCTTGTGCCCTCGTACGAGCTGACGGAACATGAAAAGATCAACAATTCGCTTTGTATCCTAATTAACCTGCGACTGAGTTGTAGAACTAATAGACACAGAACCAGAAAAAGTCTACAGACTCTTGGGTACAGTTATTCCCTCAAATTTAAGTGTGGTTCGATCATTTTCAGGTTATTGATATTACTTTTAGGACCATTGTTCCAGAATCTTCCTGAGGATGACTATAAAACACAAAAGAGCATCTTTTTCAGAACTACCACATAACTTACTAATAAATTAATGATACGTCAAGGTTTGCTTTTTTCTTTTAATTATTTTAATGTTTATTTTTGAGAGGAAGAGAGACAGAGTGTGAGCAGGGGAAGGGCAGAGAGAGAGAAGGAGACACAGAATCTGAAGCAGGCTCCAGACCGCACAGAGCCGGACACGGGGCTCGAATTCACAAACCAGGGGCTCATGACCCGAGCCGAAGTCGCATGCTTAACCGACTAAGCCACCCAGGTGCCCTGAGTTTCCCTTTCTAAAAATTGTTCTGTGGCATCACTTTGGGGAGTAACGTGATCACAGAAAAGGGTCGATGAACCTGGGGGGTGATTTTCTATCTCAACAGCTGCTCTCTTCTTGGAAGTATTAGATATTTCTAATGGATTCAATCCTGAACTGTGAACGACATTTCCCATGCCAGTGCTAGATTTGCTCCACTTCTAGGAAGGTGGGGTCTAGTTAGGTGTGGTTTGGAAAAGAGAAGAATTCTGTGACTGTGTGTTTACAATCTCATGTGACCATAAAGTGTCATTTCACATGAAAAATCTCTGTAGCTTAGCTCTGTGAAAAATGGTTGATTTTTAATGTGTTATCAAGTCTTCAAAACACGGTGGCCCACAGATTCAAATTGAGCTCTTGCCCCCCCC
>PISW01016365.1:0-13459 GCA_004023785.1 Mungos mungo | reverse complement strand
TTCTATACCATTCTCACCCCCACACTCAACCCTATCATCTACAGCTTTAGGAATAAAGATGTCCTAGAGGCAATGAAACATATGCTCAAAAGTAACTTTATCCATTAACAATAGTAAGAAAAATACATGAAGTATGTGTTTTTTATATTAATATAAAAACAAAATCAGTTTCTATCACATCAAGCATGGAAAGAAGTGGGTATTTCCAAAGCCTGATAATAATGAAGTTCCTCAGGTATTGGTTTAGAAACACATGCAATCTAAGGGCACCTGTGTGGCTCAGTTGGTTAAGCATCTGACTTCATGTCAAATCATGATCTTGTGGTTCGTTTGAGCCCCACATCAGGCTGTGCCGATCGCTCAGAGCCTCGACCTTGCTTTGGATTCTGTGTCTCCCTCTCTCTCTACCCCTCCCCTGCTCGCATTCTGTCTCTCTCTCAAAAATAAGTAAACATTAAAAAAAAATTTAAAAGAAACACATACATCTAAAAATATATTGTTTCTTCCCTCTAACATCCTAATAAAGTGTAAAAATTATATTTTATACTACAGTCACATTTTATGGGATATACAAACATTTCCATAGAACTTTTGTATTTTATGAAACAGTAAAATTATAATTCCAATATTAGAACCAG
The DNA here is from genome assembly GCA_004023785.1 of Mungos mungo. Taxonomy (NCBI): domain Eukaryota; kingdom Metazoa; phylum Chordata; class Mammalia; order Carnivora; family Herpestidae; genus Mungos; species Mungos mungo. Next base: position 12,821 of record PISW01016365.1, on the reverse strand, counting down.
TTATCAAAAATTCATTAAAATATAGACAAAATAGGTGCAGGTGTTCAAACAGTAAAAACTTCTAGTTATAAAATATATAAGTTAAAAAATAAGTAAGTTCTGCAATGTAACGAACAGCAAGGTGACTCTAGTTACAATGTTCTATTGTACATTTGTATTTATGGAATAGTAGGTTTTACAAGTTCTCGTCAGAAGAAAATGAATTGTAACTATGTGTGGTGATAGGTGGTTACTAAATTTTTTTTGATAGCCACTTTACTATATACATGTAGTAGATATATATAAATATATGTATATATATAAAATTATTATGCTGCATACCTAAGTATAGTAAAATTATATCAACTATATATCAGTAAGACAGAGAAACCAACTAATGTATATTTAATAGTATTTATTCACCATGTATTATCTATTATTATTAAGTATTTAATTTAATATAATAATACACATTATACATTTAATATAGTCATATGTTAAATATGTACTTGAAATATTATTATAAATAATATTTAAATTATTAAATCAATCCAATTTTTATTAATGTGGATTATATTATATTATTATTATATTATAGTGAAAACACATAGTTTTGAAATCCATGACTTCTGTTTTCTTACACAATGATATTAGCAAGTACTGTATGTAAGAATCTCCATGTATCCTTCAGCCATTTTGAGTTAATTTTTGTGTATGGTGGAAGAAAGTGGTCTAGTTTCATTCTTCTGCATGCTGCTGTCCGGTTCTCCCAGCACCACCTGCTAAAGAGGCAGTCTTTTTTCCATCGGATACTCTTTCCTACTTTGTCAAAAATTAATTGACCGTACATTTGTGGGCCCAGTCTGGGTTCTCTATTCGATTCCTTTAGTCTATGTGTCTGTTTTTGTGCCAATACCATACTGCCTTGATGATGACAGCTTTGTAGTAGAAACTAAAATCTGGGATTGTGATGCCTCCTGTTTTGGTTTTCTTATTCAATATAACTTTGGCTATTCGGGGTCTTTTGTGGTTCCATATGAATTTGAAGATAGTTTGTTCTAGCTTTGAGAAGAATGTTGGTGCAATTTTGATGGGGATTGCATTGAATGTGTAGACTGCTTTGGGTAGTAATGCCATTTTCACAATGTTTATTCTTCCAATCCATGAACATGGAATGTTTTTCCATTTCTTGGTGTCTTCTTCAATCTCTTCCATAAGTTTTCTTCTGAAAACTTATGACATAAGATGTAAGAAGATGTATGATGTATGATGTAAGAAGAAGGATGTAAAAGACCTATAAGATGAAAACTCCCTTATGACTCAGCAAAGCACTGCTAGGGATTTACCCAAGAGATACAGAAATGCTGATGCATAGGAGCACATATACCCCAATGTTCATAACGGCACTTTCTACAATAGCCAAATCATGGAAAGAACCTAAATGTTCATCAACTGATGAATGGATCAAGAAGATGTGGTATATATATACAATGGAGTACTATATGGCAATGAGAAAGAATGATATATGGCCATTTGTAGGAAAGTGGATGGACCTTGAGGGTGTCATGCTAAGGGAAATAAGTCAGGCAGAGAAGGATAGATACCATATGTTTGCACTCATAGGCTTAACAGGAAAACAGGAGAAACCTAATGGAGGACCAGAGGGAGGGAAAGAGGGAAAGAGAGTTGGGGAGAGAGATGGACGCAAAACTTGAGAGACTATTGAATGCTGAAAATGAACTGAGGGTTGAAGGGGAAGGGGGAGGGGGGAAAAGAGGTGGTGGTGATGGAGGAGGGCACTTGTGGGGAAGAGCACTGGGTGTTGTATGGAAAACAATTTGACAATAATCTACTTAAAAAATAAAAAATAAAAGTAATAAAGTCATTGTGCAATACCAAAAAAAAATTTTTTTAAAAAATAAAAACTACCTGGCTTGAGTTCAAAATATTTACCTAAATGAGAACAGAAAAACAATAATATTTAAACAAATTGATGTTTAACAAACAGATTAAAAGTATAAAAAAAGAGTCATGGAAATTCTAGAACTGAAGAACACAATTACTGACCTGAGAAAAGTCAATAGAGAGGATGAACACGCTTCACCAATGCACAAAAAAGATTCAGTGAGCTCAAAGATAGATGCTTTGAGATTATCCAGTCAGAAGAATAAAAGAAAAATAGACCTGAAAAGAGTTTTAAAAACCTACAGAACTTATGTTACCCCATAAGAAAATCTATGTCTTCATCATCACAACCCCAGGAGAGCAAAGAAAGAGAAAGGGGCAGCAGGTTTAGATAAGGAATTAGTAACAGACAACTTCCCAAATCTGGGGAGAGATATAAGCATATAGGTCCATAAAATTCAAGGAACTCAAAATAGATTGGATATAAGAAAGTGGTTCTGACGCATTATTATTAGGAACTCAGATAACTTAATAGTTTATTGTTTTTTTCTAACTGAATAGACATTTTGAAAATAAGTCAGACCTAAACAAATTAAAGATAGCTCTCATATTTACAGTATTTAATAATTTCCTATATGTTTTATTAAACTAACAGTCCATTGAATTTTAATTTGTTGGCCAGTATAATCAAAATTGGGAAATAAATTAATATATGCAGATATGTATTCACTGTGAACCTACTCTGAACAACAATATATAAAATATATGATCCTTGAAACTTTAGAGACACAATAATATTGAAGCAGACTCAATAAATATTTTCATTTCCCTGGCCAATGAACTGACCCTTAACACACCTGTGAAAGTATCTAAAGAACTTATTTGAGCTCCTTTCCCAACCTTGGCTTAGGTCTCTCTTGGGCATTTACTAACTTAATGTATGTTGTCCAAGTCTCAGTTCAAATTCCCAAGTGAGTACAAATGAAAAAAAAAACAAAAACCCTAAAAAACAAACAAAAAATGCATTACATTAAATCTCCAGTGAAAGAAGGCATAGAATCATCATTGCGGCTGTCTTTTTGGAGGTATATAAAATGCCAAGCATAGAGATAAAAATGTACACTCATTTGGGAAATACTCGAGGATACTTACACATGAAATGACTTTGTTCATATAATGAAGATTGGGCCACCATCTGCTCACCCATCCAGTGCATTTGTGAAAGTGTGGAGATAATGCAAGGTACCATCTCAACTATGTTCTTATTTTGAGTAATCATTAGAAGTGAGCCTCCTCAGCAGGTGATTGAGAGAACTTCATTTATAATCTAGTGCTTCTGTGTCTAAAAAGCAACAGATATTTTTAAGCATCTCATTCACTGGAGAACTCTCTTTTAATTTGACTGAAGTAGGTTTAAACAAGATATAAATAATCTACATTAGAGTATATAGACAAAACTTGATTAACAAATAGCTTGAAATCCATTTATTGTTTTTAGACAAGACATTCTTTTTAAATTTGAAGGTATCATTATACAATTCTGAGAATTCATCTGATTATAATGATTGTGAAATGATATTGAAGCACAGTAAAATTGATAAAAAATCTAGAGTTGACTATGAACTCTTGACTTAGGAGGAATACTATATAAGTCTACTATACGATAAACTATACCATATAGCATACCATATACTAATAACTATACCATATTCTGGAATATAAGTGATGATAATTAGGATACTCTATTATAAAATATATAATAAATGTTTTTATAAATTAAAATGGTACTTCAAATGTAATAACTTTTTGGTAATAATTGAACCAAGAGATTTACAGAGAAAAGTTGAAGGACAAACAAGATTCTTGAAACAACGGAAGATTCATTTTATCCACTGTTTAGGATACATCTTATGAAAATGGGGAAGATTGCAACCCATCAACAAAGCTTTAAAACAACATACAAAAAGGGCACCTGGGTGGCTCAGGAGGTTAAGCCTCTGACTTGGGCTCAGGGCATGATTTCACGGTTCGTGGGTTCGAGCCCCATGTCATGCTCTGTGCTGACAGTTCAGAGCCTGGAACCTGCTTTGGATTCTGTGTCTTCCTCTCTCTCTGTTCCTCCCTGCTTACTCTCTTTCCCTCTGTTTCTCTCTCTCTCAAAAACAAGCATTTAAAAAATTTTTTTAATGTCTAATATGTGTGTGTCTGTCTGTCTGTCTGTCTGTGTGTATAAGCTTTAAAGGACAACTTTGGGAAATTCTCCAAGTATTCATTTGTTTATTTATGGTGATATATTTTTTAAACACAAAGTTTATGAAATTCAAGTGTTTATGCTTTTAACTTTCTCATTTATTTATGTTTTACTCATTGTGCACATTAATTAGTTTCCAGTTGTGGGACGGGTGTCTGTGTTTAAAACCTTGGAGGTTTTGTGTGAAGATCCAATGAGGATAATAACATAAGGAAACAATTTGAAAATTTGTCATGTAATCGTAGTGGATGAAAGTAAAGTGGGGGTACCTGCATGGCTCAGTTGCCTAAGCCTGCAACATCAACTCAGGTCATGATCTAGCAATCAGTGAATTTCAGCCCAGAATCAGGCTCTATGCTGACAGCTTAGAGCCTGGAAGCTGCTTTGGATTCTGTCTCCTTCTCTGTCTGCCTCTAGATGGTCTGTCTCTCTCTCTCTTTCAAAAATAAATAAATATGAATAAAATTTAAACAAGAAAAAAGAAAAGTGAAGTCAAAATAAGTAATTGTGATGACAATGATAACGATACAAATGCTAAAATTTACAGGTCTCTTCAGTGATAACCTCTAGACAAATAAGCACTATGTTTTTCTTATTTTTCATCTCATAGATAACTTGCAATACCCCGTATCTTTATATCTCTCCTATGCAAAATGTATCTCTAATATTTAAATTATATAATCAACTATCACATTTCCTGTAAGTAGGAGTGCTAGAATTACGTCTAACTTTAAGCCAAACTCTCTCCAGGGCACATGTAGAATGAATCAAAATAAACCAATTCTCACTGCAAAACAAAATTTGAAAGATAGTTCTCCGAATCAGTGTGTTATATGCCTACCGGATTACCTATTTTTCTAGTAATGCTGAATCACCTTTGTGGAATCTTAAGGAACTGTGTGGATGGAATCACACAAGCATGCCCCTACACAAATATTGATTGTGTATTCCAGATCTCTTTGTATTCTGAAAATGTAGAGTTCCCCTTAAAAATGAAAATGCACATTGCTTGAATATTAAATACTATCATTAAAATTCCTACTTCACTGAATTGTTGCATGCGATATACTCTTTGTCCTTTTAGTAAAATCTGTTGTGGAAACACTTGAAAGGACGTGAAATCCCTGGCAGAATTCCAAGAGAGGATACTGTGGAGAATTGCCCTGATCTAGATCCCAGACGACCCTCTTCTGGGTCATCTGATTCTGATTCGATCAAAGCCATTTCACAATGCTTAAAATTATACAACTATGGCCATGCAAAATAACTATCTTCTTAAACATAATTCCTGTTATAGACATAGACAGTGAGGAATGATCAGCCAAGTTTTAGGAACTAAGATCGACTTTACATTCAGGTGCATTCAAAGCCGTCCTGGGAAATCTGAACTGTTAACTTGGTTTACTGGTCTTTTAACCTACAGAAGAATAAGAAAGGTCACTTTGGGGAAGATGCAGCACTTAAGGGTATTACAGCAATCTTGATAAAAGAGAAAATAATTCACATTCCTGTGAAACTTGGTGGACAGTGTCTTGTGCTTTATAGGCTCTTTAGAATTTAATATGATTTCTTGTAACTTCCAGCAAAGCCAAATTACGGAGCTATCTTAGGTAAACCCATATTCTTCCTGTTTCTCTTTAAATGATCAGACTTATTGTGTGATAAAAATCAGTTTCTCGAGAATCGTTTTGATCAGAAGTGAAGAGATTATAGAGCATAAAGATATGTGTTCAGGGAAAATGCAATAATATCTGATTTCTGGAGGGCACTCTTCCCTGTTCCTCAAAACCATCACTAGGTCACTGTGTAGATTTGAATAACTAACAATCCACCTCTGTGATTTTGATTATCTTTTAATAATGAGAAATGGTTTTAAAAAGCATATTTTCTATAAATGTATGAATCAGTCACCTGAGGCTTTTCCAGTATTTACTTTTCAACTCCAAATATAAACATAAGAAAACGGGTCTGCATTAATATTGATGCATATTGACATCAAGAGATGGTAATAGGTACTTCATTTTGTAGAGCATTGGGAAGATTTCACTCATTATGTGGAGCATGGACACATACAATAAATTACAAAGGAGATAATATGATTGTGCCATTATATGCAAAATCTTTAGGGAAGGACACTTTTGCAGTGGTAATGGAGACAGGGACTGAATTCTATTTAAAGGTTTTAGAGAACATTTTTATATGATAATGTGTGTGGTCATAGTGCAGCCAAGCCAGTGTATCTGAGAACAACGAAGGATATGGTCAAGTAAGTGAACAGTTATTGCTAAAACAATTTTATTCATGTTTCAAAGGAGTTTCACATGCATTATTTACTTCGACCACCTATATGGAATTTTTAATTTAACAACATTAACATATTCTTCCTTTTTCAGTGTGTGTGTGTTTGTATGAGTGCTGGTGGATAATAATTGACCCACCCTTATTTAAGATTCATTGCATCAAAATATTTAATATTTGAGAGATAATATGGGGGGACGCATTTATATATGTAGATGATGGATGAATAAATAGGCATATAGACTCTGATTGATAGATAGATGCATGCATACATGCATACATACTTTGATAAGAGACAGTGAATCCAGTTATTCAAGAATACATATTTACTTAAAGTCACTTTGAATCTTTACATCTCAGTTTTGTCATGTATAAAATATCATAATGACATCAAATTCAAGAGATACAGCCAAGGTCAGCATCAAATACAATTAATTTTGGAACATACTCAAACACATTCCAGTTACCAACTTATCTTCACATTATTATCTTCTCTTTCCTGTGGGACCTGATCAACATTCTAAGCTTGTTGCTTCCGTTCACAATGGAGCCATCATCAGAATGTTTTCTGACTTTTTCTTCCTGTGTATACTTATTACAAATGCTGATGCCTAGATTGTAGGTTTTTGGAATATTTTAAGAGTCAAAGAGATGGAGAATTTCTTGTAAATAAGCTAAATATAGACTATTTATTGTATTTCCAATGGATAAAACCAGCACGAAAGGAATAAAAATAAGTTACTGGATTTATTTTTTTACCTAAGAAAGATTATTCTCTTTACTTGAGACCTTTTAATCTTCGAGGGTGATGTTCAGCAGTTGAATACGTTCCACTGTCAGATTCAGGAGTCCCTGAAATGATGTCCCATGACAGGATATTAGAAGAGTGCACCATGGGTAATCAAAATTGCTCATCTCTAAACAATAATGTTGCTCATCTGGCTGTTGTGATACATGGCATCAAATACATGATATGATGTGACTTTAATTATTTGTATTCTGTGCTGTTTATTTACACCTTTTCAGTGGACTAATACTAATTACCTGATTGTAAATTCATCACAGACAGTTTTATATAAAATGCATGTGGCAAGAGTGATCATAATTTTATTGGTAATTTGAAATATTATATTTTTCTTGTAGATAATTAAACTACTAATATAAATGGTATCCTATGGAAAATGGTATAATATGTGATACATTGATTCCAAATGGCATTTATGGAAAAATTTGTTCTTCCACTTTTTCATTTTCAATTTTTATGAGGCCACACATTATTCAAAGTTCAATTGCACTGCATATATTCAGATCCCTGCTGTAGGTTCCAAACATGGAATAATTTCAGGCACACTTATATTCTATTTCTGAATTTTTTAATTGGTGTAACTACATATATATAATAAAATTTACCATTTTCTTTTAAGTGTGTAATCCAATGACGTTAACTAAATTCATATTGAGTTACCATTACCATCATTATCCTGGAATGTTATATTGTTCCCAGTGTCACTCTATACCCATTAAACTTAACTCCCTCATTTTTCCTCTTCTCAGCCACTCTTAATCCCCATTCCACTTTCATCACTATCAATTTGATTACTCTGGGTATCTTGTATGTTAAATGATGCATATGGCTTCATATTATTGTTATATTTTACTTAGCATAAAATTTGGAAACTTTCTCTTGTAGCATAAAGCAGAATTTTCTTCCTTTTAAAAAGTATCCCATATTTTGTTTATCCATTATTTATATTCAGTGGACACATTTGTTGCTTCTACTTTTTCATTATTCTGAATAACACTGCTATATTCATGGGTATACAAATCTCTATCCTGGACTCTGATTTCATTTCTCTTGAACATACACTCAGAAAGGGAATTGTTGTATCATATGGTAATTCTAGTAAAATTGATAATAAAGGTTACTGCTGTTATTGTCTATGACCTACTGCTCTGGTTTGTGACGAATACTACATGAACCTGCTCTTAACTATACCATACGCTGGAATGTGATTGATAATAGTTTCGATACTCATTGATACAACATATAAGAAATGTTTATAAAATATGGTTATTGTTAAACTAGCATATTTATGGACGTACTATGAATATGGTATACAGATATTTACTGGAAGGGTCTACTTTAACCGTACATTCAGAAACTGGTGGAGGAGGAAGAAGAGAATCATTTTGGATAAATGGACTTGTCATCAAGTATTCATTCAAGATTTTAGAATATATGAACTAAAATGTGTTACTGGACTTCAAGGATGTTTGATTTGATATTACGGTGCAAAGAGGACTAAAGAAAAGAATGTTGTACCTCAACATAAGCTGATAGGTCGCTACAGATATAGAAATAAGTCTTAGATATAAAAGAAAAATGATCCTCTGTGACTCATAAGTATTTTTCATAAAATAACTATACAATGTGTGCATTTACATTGATTTTATGTGCACGTATATTGAATAAACATTTGATTTTGGCAATACTTGTGGATCCTAATCAATTATTAATGAATATATGTTTCTATGATAGCATTAAAGATTCTTAGAAAAAGGTTAGGCTACTAATGCTTGCATCTTAAAATTTTAGTCCTAGGTCAAAAAATAATTTGTTCGTTTTTTTTTTCCAAAATAAAATCGTTCAATTATTTACTTAAGAAATGGAAGATTTTAAATACTACACAACTAAAAAAAAGCTTCTCCTTCTGTAATTGCCTTACTTTTCTATCTGCCTTCAGGAAAATTACATCAAGCAACATGGAAAATTATACTCAAACATCAACGGATTTCATTTTATTGGGATTGTTTCCACCAACAAGAACTGGCCTGTTCCTTTTTATTCTTATTGTTCATATTTTTCTAATGGCTCTGTTTGGCAACTTGTCCATGATTCTACTCATCTTCCTAGACACCCGTCTCCACACACCCATGTATTTCTTACTTAGTCAGCTCTCCCTCATTGACCTCAATTACATGTCCACTATTGTCCCCAAGATGGCATCCAATTTTCTGTCTGGAAACAAGTCTATCTCCCTCATTGGGTGTGGTGCTCAGAGTTTCTTCTTTATGGCTTTAGCATGTGCAGAAGGATTACTGTTGGCCTCTATGGCCTATGATCGCTATGTGGCTATTTGCTTTCCTCTTCACTATCCCATTCGTATGAGCAAAAAAGTGTGTGTGTATATGGTAACAGGATCTTGGGTAATGGGCTCCATCAACCTCTGTGCCCACACTGTGTATGCCTTCCATATCCCTTATTGCCAATCCAGGTCCATCAACCATTTCTTCTGTGATGTCCCGGCCATGCTGACTCTGGCCTGCATGGACACCTGGGTCTATGAGTACACAGTGTTTGTGAGCACCATCCTCTTCCTTGTGTTTCCTTTCATTGGCATCGCATGTTCCTATGGCCGTGTTCTCCTTGCCATCTGCCACATGCACTCAACAGAAGGGAGGAAGAAGGCCTATTCGACCTGCAGCACCCACCTCACAGTGGTGACTTTATACTATGCACCCTTTGCTTACACTTATCTACGCCCAAGGTCGCTGAGATCTCCTACAGAGGACAAGATTCTGGCCGTCTTCTACACCACCCTGACCCCAATGCTCAACCCCATTATTTATAGCCTAAGAAACAAGGAGGTGATAGGGGCACTGAGAAGAATGGTTCAGGTAATCTGCTCTTTGAAAACGTAGACAAAGCTTTTTGCATGTGTACTCAAGATGTGGGTATAAGTCTGTGTACAGTAATTATAATTATTATTTTATTATTGGAGCTCAAGGACTAGAATCACAAGATAATCGCACATGTCTGATTTCTGAAGAACAAAATTGCCTCTCAAATATATATGTAATTATAAGCCTTCTCTTTAATTATTTGTGGTACTTTTCCTCATGAATTTCAAATGCACTCATTTTTTGCTAATATATTCTCAATAAAAATGGTTCCTTTTCACTTGGAAATGAAAATGGAAACTGTTTAACTGAAGTTGTTATTCAGAATAGAGGTTCTACTATATTAAATTTATTTTCTATAATATTTACGTATTTCAGAAAAATAAATGATTCTTGAATGCCTACACCTAATTAGTCAGAAAACTTCTTTTTCTTTTCATTGTAGACTGATAACTTACCTGTGTGTTAATAATTTTATTCACTGTAGGCTATTTCAGCTTTAGAAAGATTTAGATGAGGCTTCACCAGGGATTCTAAGACCTATACCATTTTGAATAAACTACAACAATTTATGTTCCTCTTATGGAAGTGAATCCTAGGAAAGGGATATCATCTCAGGTATATCGCAAGATCAAGTAAAAAAAATTTGGCTGTGCCTTAAGAGATAAAGAAATTTTGAGGTTAGTTGCAACCTGAGTGAATCACAAGTTGAGTATAGCTGTTAGGAATTAGGAATTTCAAGGACATTTCCATAAGCACCCACACACACATTTATCACACACTCAGTAACCACTGCTCTCTTTCTATTAGATCAGGTGTCTCAAATATTTTATTTTCCATTCACTACATTTCAAAGTTTTACTGAAATAGGCTGGGGGAATGTCAACTTCTATACACCAACTCTAGCTATTAATCAATCACTTTTCTAAACAGTCCCATTATTAATCTAATAAAAACACTCAGCTCAAGTAGACTTTCTGCTCAAGTAAATTGCGAACACAGCTCATCAGAAGTAAGTGAAGAAATGCTCTTTACTTTCCCAGGTTTGGCAGAGAGGAGGTAGGTCACACCCTGCATGATTTATGGGGCACAGTACAAAATTGAAATATGAAACCTCTTGGGTTTTTTTAAGTTTTATTTATTTTTGAGAGAGAGAGAGAGAGAGAGAGAGAGAGAGAGAGAGAGAGAGAGCGAGAGCAGGGGAGGGTCAGAAAGAGAGGGAGATACAGAATCTGAAGCAGGTTCCTGTTTCTCAGCTAGCTGTCAACACAGAGCCCGGAGCAGGGCTCAACTCACAAACCTAGATATCATGTCCTGAGCCAAAGTAGGATGCTTAATCACCTGAGCCACCCAGGTCCCCCTGGGGTTTTTTGTTTAAAAAACAAGAAATGATGCCATCCTTTAGGTAAAATACAAAGATTTTTTTCTCCAAATTAATTTCTTATCTATAATGTCCAATACATATGACAAACAGTATTTTGTGTCTATTTTAAATATAATAAACAGTAATACATTGATCTGTGTTTTCATCATGGAAATAATTTTTGCCTCATTTTTTCTCCAGATTAATTTTATCAAAATTTATGCTTTTAGGAACTGCATTTTTCCATCCATACAATTGAATGTGCTGTTAGTCACTGGTGGCAAATGCAAGGTTGCAATTAATTTTTGATGATTTTTAATTTGAGAAGAGTCATTATGCTTATGTTACTGGAGGTGTTTGGAGTTTTTATAGGCAGTGACAACAGTTGACTGAATATTGGATACATTACTTCGAAAAGTAAATTTTAGAACTCTAGAGTTGATGTTTCTTCAGACTTTTTTTCCCAGTTAAGTTCCTTAATAAATCAATTTCAATCCATCAGAAAAGCTGAATTTGCTTTTACATATACATTTAATAAATGTCATTTTAATGAACCCTTCAATTTTCTGGTAATCTGTGGACTTTGTAAAAGACAGTGGAAGTCACTTCATGTTTCCAATACCCATTTATTCATTGTATCACTGTATCTTCAATTACAAGGTATATTGCTGTTATCATTTGGGGGGGGTTAAGAAATTTTGTATGAAATTTTATTACTTCCACCAATAATATTTCATATAATATTTTAAATATTTTAACATTGTCATATCGTATTTCTATTTCTAATCTTCTGGGAATTTTCTTTGCAATGTTGCAGAATTTTCTAAAACTATAGATTTTGTTTTATTTTATTATCTCTCATAACTTCTCAATATATTTCTTTGCAATGGCAAAGTGTATACTTTATTTGTGGTATTTCACTGACCAAGATTCCTACTCCTCCTAAAGCTTCATATCGTTTCCTGTTCAGGGACTCAGGGGAGGTAGTAATGTTATCAATGACACGGGATTGGCTTTGGGATGGACGTGAAAGTCAGCCCTTACCCCCACCTTGAGTCACTGCTCTTGCCGGTAGCGCTCCTTCTGTCCCCTGGCAGTGGACCCTCCACCTCTTCTGCTGCCTCTGCAGCTGCTGCTGGAGTCACTGTCACCAGTCTTGTCGCTGTCCCAGCGGAGACACTCCTTTGGGGTCCTATGCGCCCTGAACACAGATGAGTGTATTCATATGAGGAGCCCAAGCGTATTGCTCTGTGTGCATGCCGCTGAGCCCACCTCTGTAGGTATTCCTGCTGTGTCAAATTCACATGCCAATGCTGCCACCCAGCTGAGCTCCCCTGATCACTT
>PISW01016364.1:0-13469 GCA_004023785.1 Mungos mungo | reverse complement strand
GAGGGGCAGAGGTGGGAGGTGGCGGCAGACACCCACCAACGGGTCTCTCTGCAGCTGATTCAGGATCCTCTCCCAGTTGCCATCGTCATAGTTCACCACGTAGTAGCCCGTCACGTTGAGGTTCAGCAGGACCCACTCGGTAGATGCGGCTTTGAACAGGTCGCTCCGGCCTGCGGGGAGAGCCCAGAGCTCGGTGCGGCTGCTCTGGGGGCCCCAGGCTGAGCCTTGCCTGGCGCGTCTTTCTCCAGACCTCCCAGGCAGCCTGGCACGGCTGCCCCGCAAGCCTCAGGCGACGCCAAGGCAAGGGGGGTAGGAAAGGGGCGTCGGTCGGACAGGGCTGCCGGGCCAAATGCTGCCCTCAGCTGGACCACGTGTCCCCTCTGCCCCTAGCACCCACCCTGTCTCCCACGGGCTCCACGTGGACGGGCCAATGACAGCAGTCTGGACACCTCCATCCGCAGAGCCTCAGGACACTCACACCAACTCCACAGGCCGCCGCTCCTCCCTACTCTCCCCCTCCACCCCCTCCTCCTCCTCTCTGGACTCCTAACAGCTCAATCTTACCCGAGTCACCCAGTGGGAGGCCCGGGCAGTGCGTCCAGGCCAGTCAGCACCCCCAGTGCTCCCCGCCCTCTGCCCTCCCCTCCAGCCTGGCTCCTAGTGGCCAGAGGGAGCCGTCCATACCCGCAGGGCAGATTCAATCGCTTGCCACGTCCCACCCACCCGGCTCCTCCGGGCCAGAGGACACAGCCATTGTGTCCTGCGGTCTGCAGCCTCATCTTAGGGCACATCTGCGCCCTAGCCACAGGCCTCAGTCCTCTCCTACCTCCACGCCTTGACCTTGCTCTTTCTCGGCCGCCAGGAGCCTGGCCAACTCCTTTTCTTCCTCTAAGACTGGGCTCACCTCTTCCAGGAAGCCTTCCCTCACCTCTCCATGAAGTTGAATCTTTCTGATTCCTGGCTCCCTGCCTCATGCCCCAGCGGGCGGTACATGCCTCTGTTAAGGCATCCAACATAGCTCTAGAAAGTTTTAACTGCTTATCTCCCTTCTCTTCACCTGCAGGTTTGGCCTCGGCAGAGGGTGAGCTACCTTGACGGATCTCCTCAGTACCCGGCAGAGTAGGGCCCTCTACACTTTGTGCCAGGTGCTGTTTTAAACACTTCCTGTGGATTCTCTTCTTTAATCCCCATACAACTCATAAACCCCATTGTCCTCAGCTCCATTTTATAAATGAGGAAATGGGAGACCAGAGAGGAACAGTGACTTGCCCAGGGTCACACAGCTGGGCAGTGGCAGACTAGCGCTTAGAACCAAAAAAGTCGGCTCCATTTGTTGAATGAAATGATGAAGGAAGCCATCACTGAGGCCTGTTGTAACCTCCAGAATGTGGGCCAGGGGCTGGGGGTGTTGGGGGGGAGGGGACTGCTGTCCAGGAGGGCAGGGCTGGATTACTTTGTTTGACGCCCGGCATCCAGTAGGTCTCCTGCACCGCGCCATTTTTGATGGAAGAGATGGGGACGATCCACAGGTAGCTGGAACCAGAGACCCAGACACCACGTGAGGAGGGACAGCAGCTCTCTCTCGGTCACTGTCAGCAAAGAGCGGCCCCGCCCACCCCCCTGGCCAGAGAGGGAGAGCCCGTCTCCTGCTGCTGGCGCTGGGACCGAGGCAGGTCAGGACCCACTATGGTCAAGGTGCACCGAAGCACCTGCCCTTCAGGACCCTCAAGGGACGCCCGCCTCAGTGCCCCCTGCTGCTCACTTGTACGGGGAGGGGCGGGTGACGGTGGAGTTGGGGTCAAGGAGGAAGTGCTGCTGGGAGAGGGTGCCTGTCCGGGTGTCCACGGTGATGACGGGGAAGCCCATCTGCAGGATCCAGCGGTCCATGATGTCACTCACTTTGTGAGGCACGTGGATGACCGACTGTTTGTCCACAACCTGGAGCACAGCGAGACGGTGCCCGGATGTCAGTGGCCCACCCGGGGCAGCCTCGCCAGACCCACTCTGCAGGGAGGTGGGCAGTGGAGGAGCCCTAGGCAGGGGGAGGGGGGTGGGCAGGAGCCTGGGTCCCAGCCCAGCTCGAGCCCCGGAGGATGGGAGGGGGAGGAGGAGGAGAGGAGGGAAAACCCAACAGGTCACAGGCGGTGCAGAGAGAGGGAGCGGGTGTGGGGGTCTGGGAAGGGGCTCAGGGCGGCTGCTAGTCTTCTTAGGTCTTTTCTCATCTTTCTCCACGCACGTGCACTGCTTTAGTAATCACGGCAAAAAGCCAACAACATCTGTTGATAACTGAGAAAATTAAGACAGGAAAGAGGAAGAAGAGGGGAGCTGGGGGCTGCTGCAGAGCCGAGGGGGGCCTCAGGCCCAGAGGGAGTGCCCTGGAGGGAGGGGTGGAGCCGGAGGGGCATCTGGCGTGGAGGAGGGCTCAGCTGTGGAGGACAGGAAGGAGTGGGAAACTGAGGCAGGCGAGGAAGACGGTGGATGTGGAGCGGAGGGACCGAGGCAGTGGGGAGCCCCTGTTGGCAGGTTGTGGGAGGGTGCAAGGCAGTGGGGGTGGGGGAGGGACCAAAAGGTAGAATTCGGGTGGGAGACCAGCATGGAGGGGGCTGGAGCCCGGCTGTGACTCTGTGACAAGGCCCAGGGTCTCCCCTCCCTGGTGGGCCTGGACTTGGGATTCCAGAGGGGTCGGCAGGGCTGAGTTGGGTCCGGGAAGGAGCCCCAAGGGAAAGGAGGCTATGGGGAAGTGTGCAGACTCCAGCCTTGCAGAGGCAGGGGGGCGGGGGCCGGGGAGAAGGGTGGTCCGAGGGTCTGCACGGCAGACAGGGGCTGCTTGGGGTCTGAGTGCACCGGAATGCAAGGCAGGGCTGGGTGGGAGGGTCAAAGTTCGTGCCGGGGGTGCTGGTGTGTGCAGAGTCGTGCCTGGGAGGGGCCGGTCGGGCACAGGGCAGCCAGGAGTGCTGAGGGCAGGGAAAGGCCGCTGAGGGTTCCAGGCAGCGGTGGGCTGGGGAACGGGGCGGGCGGGCTCCTCGCCACTAGGATCGGCGGGGGGGCTCCTCGGCTCACGGAGCTCACTTCAGGTGGGACAAGCTGCCCACGGTCTTGACCCCTGGTCTCACGACGCCTCCTCCAAGGCGCCATCAGGGCACTCACTTTACAGAGGAGCAACTAGGCTTCAAATGCCCCGCCTGGGCTGGTGGCAGTGGAGCTGGACACATTCTCCTACACGTGCGCCGCCCCCCAGGGACTTACGGCCCCGCAGGCCCCCGACGAGACCCCCGCCAGGGGGCTTGGCGCTTACTGACCTGCTGCAGGTGCTCCCACAGGTCCCGGTAGATGGTGTTCCTGTATTCAAAGGTGTGGAGGTAGGACTGTGGAAAGACAGGTCACGGTGAGGGCTAAGCCGATGCTCCCCAGCTGACCGTCTTTCTGTGGCAGCCGGGTCTCAGGGACGCGCCTGGGGGCCTGGAGGAAACCCACCCCCATGGCTGCCCGCGGGCACTCACCGCGACTCCCTTCTTAAACAGGTCCTCGGTCAGGAAGCTGGAGAGCATCCTGATGACGGAGGCTCCCTGGGGAAGGGGGGAGGGGCGCTCAGAAGGCCGTGCTGAGCCAGCCGGACCCTGTGCCCCCGCTGGACAAGGGCAGGTGCTCCCAGTGCCGGGGCTGTGCCCCCACCCCCCCCCCCCACACGCTGCCTCAGTACCTTGCTGTAGGAGATGGAATCAAACACCTCGCTGATCTGGGCCGGCGTGTTGATCTCCGAGGCAGGAGTGGACAGAGGGTGGGAGGAGGCCAGGGCGTCGATAGCCATCACGCGGTACACGTCGTTCAGCACCATGAGGTCCTTCTGCAGAGCCCCCCCCATGGCTATCAGGAGACGGGCCCTGCAGGGGATGCCCAGGTCTTCCCCCTCCCGCCCCCGCCCCCACCCCTCGGCCCCAGACCTTGGGGGCCCAGGACGGGGTGCTCACCAGATTCCAGGTGGGCTGCGCGTGGTCGGCGCCCAGGTACTCCACGTAGGAGGCGAAGCCCTCGTTCAGCCACAGGTCATTCCACCACTCCAAGGTCACCAGGTTCCCAAACCACTGTCGGGGAGGGAAGGTCAGCCCCGCGGGCTCCGCTGGCCTCGCGCTCACCATCTCCGGGCGGCCCCCGCCCAGCGACACTGCCACCCCCGTTCTGCCATCCGGCCAGGTGGGACCCTCCTCCCTTCGCAGGGGCCCAGGGCACAGTGGGGACTTGGGCTCCCTCCGCCTTGCTCTGCGCTCCCCGGGAGCGGGGGGGGGGCGGGGGGGCGGCTACCTGGTGGGCCAGCTCGTGAGCGATCACCGTGGCCACCCGCTCCTGGTTGCCGCTGGAAGAGGACTGCCTGTCATACAGCAGCGCGCTCTCCCGGTAGGTCACCAGCCCCCAGTTCTCCATGGCGCCGGCGTTGAAGTCAGGCAAGGCGATCTGGTCTGGGGTGGCAGTGGGGGGACAAGGCTATTGTCAGGATGGCCTCTGGGCGGGGAACCCCATCCGCTGCCCCTGCACAACGCCCCCTCACTCACCCGATTTGTTGAGTGGGTAGGGTGTGTCGTAATGTTGGGAAAAGAAGTCTAGGATGGGGCCTGTCACCAGCAGGGCGTAATCGCCATGGCCCTGGTTGATGGCACTAGGCCGGGCCCAGATCCGGATCTGCAAAGAGGATGGAGGTAGGTCAGAGGCCCCACGCTTGGGTCCTGGTGCAGGTGGGCCGAGCCCCAGGGATCCCAGGCTGGTAAGGGGGAAGGGGAGAACGAGGTTAAAATGAGGGGGCTGGGGGGTGTCTGAGGCGCTGTGGGTCTTTGGGAATAATAATAGCCATGGCCACCATCTGTTTGTCCCCTGTGCATTGGGACGTCCCTTCATGAGGACAGGGCCATTTTTCAGATGCAGAGACTGAGGGTCAGAGAACTTAAGCCACGTGCCAGAGATCACTCAGAGCTGGGATGTGAGCACTGGCCCGCCAGCTCAGGGGCTGAGATGGGAACGGATAAAACAGGACTACCCCTCAGGCCAGGGCCAACCCCGGGGCAGGGCCGGTGGGCCCAGCTCTTACCAGGACGCCACTGGGTGCTCTTCCCTCCACATACGTGAACTCACTGACGATGTATGCCAGCAGGTAAGTCGACATGATGGGTGTGGTCTCAAACTCGGTGATGTTCCAGTTTCCATCTTCAGGAAGCGGGACGCTGGGGCCTGGCATAGGGCGTGCAGGCATGTGAAGATGCCTCGTCTCCCCCGCCCCGCATCCCTGCCCTGGGCTGCCTTCTGTCTCCTTCCCCCTACCCTGCATCCCTGCCCTGGGCTGCCTTCTGTCTCCTTCCCCCTACCCTGCATCCCTGCCCTGGGCTGCCTTCTGTCTCCTTCCCCCTGCCCTGCATCCAGCCTGGGGGCTGCCTTCTTCCCAAGGCCGTGCGGCCCCTGGACAGACCCACTCACCTTTGGGCAGCATGTTGGACAGGGCCACCAAGTCCTTGGGGTGGATGATGGTGATGTTAAACGTGGCCTTCATGGCAGGCTCGTCAAAGCACGGGAAGGATTTCCGGGCCTGTGTAGCCTGCATTTGCGTCGTGGCCAGCACCCTGCCCAAACCAGGGTGTTAGAGGCTGTGCTGGCGGAAGGGCGGGCGGGGTGGGGGCTTTAGGGGGTTGCTGGGCACACAGGAGAAGGGCATGTCGCTGGGCATGAAAGCCTGGTCCGGCCACATCCCTGCTCTCCCCACCTCCCCCCACACAAGCTGGTTCCTATGGGAGATCAGAGCTCCTTCAGGAGTCAAGGTCAAAGTCCTGACGGGATCCCTGCCTGAATTAACCAGGAGGCCTTGGGCAAGTTTCTCTCCATCTGTCCCAGGGGTTCTTTTACCACTTGCCCCTGACCCCCTAATGTGGGTACGGAAGGAAAGAGCTGCCCCACCAGCCCCTGCAGATAGAGTCCTGGCCAGCTGAGGGCTGCAGGAGGGTCCAAGGCCCGCAATCCAAAACCTTCCTTGGCCCCCAGGACCCAGCTCTGCCTCAGCCTCTAGGACCTGCCCTCCCCCAGCCCCGGGCAGACCCAGCTGCGACTTACTTTTTGGCCCCGTTCTCCATGTACTCGCTGCGGTAGAAGCCCGCCAGGTCGTCGGCCAGCTCCCCCTGAAACGTGCTGTTCATCTCATACAGGATGTCGGCCACCAGCGACTCCGTGAGGTGCACCACCAGGTACTCGGTGAGCTCCACCAGCTCGGTCTTGACAATGCTGGGCTGGGGCTGGGAGCCGTTGAGGGCCTTCAGGGTCACCATGTGCCCCTGGGGGCTGTTGGTGTAGTTGAGCTTCTTGCTATGGATGAGGATGACGTCGGTGGGCTTCACGCACCGGAAGTGAACGGTGCTCGTGCCCGTGAAGATGTACAGGCCCTGATTGTTGGGGGTGAGGTAGGGCCTCAGCGTCACCTTGTAGGACGTGGGGACCAGCGTCTTGGGTAGGCGATAGACGTTCCATGGCTTGGTTGGGTCCAAGGTGCTGGCCGTGGTGGTGGTGGTGGTGATGGGGCCGGGGGGGACCGCGGAGGGGGCCGCCGTGGAGGTCTCGGCGTTCCTGTTCTTCTCCTGGGAGTACACCACGGACAGGGCGATGATGGTGCTCACGGCCCCCACGCCCAGGATGATGGCCAGGATGCCCACAGGCTTGGAAATGTAGAAGCCCTGGGCCATGGTGAGGGCAGGGGCGGGGCAGGGGGAGCTTCAGGACGGCCAGGAGCAAGGGCAGCGTCTGGCCAGACTTATACCCCTGAGGGGGAGAGGGAGGAGGCCCACAGCCCACAGACTGGGCAAAAATTAACCAGGGTTCTGACGGACAAAGGTCGGCGGGCTGGTGGGGGCGCCCGGCGCTCAGGCTCCGGAGAGGGTGAGATCCAGGAACCGTGTGCTGGGAGTGCCTGCCGGGGGGCAGGGGGCAAACAGCGTCCCGGCTCAGGCTGCAGGGGGAGAGGGCCGAAGGGCGGGCCGTGGGCAGAGGGAGCGGCAGGGTCGGGTGGCGCCGATCTGCCTGCACGGGCACAGAAGCAACAGGATTGAAGTTAGAGTCTGCGAAGGACTTCCCGGGAGCAAGAGGTGGGAGACGCAGGGGAGGAGAGAGTCGGCCCCTGTGGCCGGTTCCTGGCAGGGTGCCCGGGGGCTCGTCAGCGACCGGGGCCCAGCCCTCCCTTGCTTCTTCCAGAGCTCCGTCAGAGGAGTGTGAGACTCTCGAGCCTGGGGTTGTGAGTTCAAGCCCCGTGTTGGGCGTAGAGATTACTTAAACATAAAATATTTTTTTAAATTTTAGTCAGCTTTTCATTCTTTCTTTCTTAATGTTCATTTATTAATTTGAGAGAGAGAAAGAGAGAGAGTGCAGGGGAGGGGCAGAGGGGGAGGGGGAGAGGGGGGGAGGGGGAGAGAGAGAGGGAGGGAGGGGGAGAGAGAGAGAGAGAGAGAGAGAGAGAGAGAGAGAGAGAGAGAGAGAGAGAACGAACCAAGTAGGCTCTGTGCGCAGTGCAGATGTGGGGCTTGATCCACCACCGTGAAATGACCTGGGTTGAAATAAGAGTCAGATGCTACACCGACTGAGCCGCCCAGGCGCCCCAAAACTAAAATCCCGAAAAACCAAAAACCTTCCTTTTGTTCATAAAATCCCGACTACATCTTCTAAAGGGACCCACGAATTAGGTGCCATCAACCTGCCCATTTCCCAGACTCCTTCTCTTCACTTTCCCTTCTGTCACAGAGGTCCAACCACTCTGGTCCTCAGCCAGCCTCTTCACCACAGGCCCTTTGCACATGCTGTTCCCGCTGCCTGAATCACCTTTTCCTCCTCCTTTCCCCACATATCTCCTACTCATCCTCCAAGTCTTCCTCAGAGAAGCCACCTCGGCCTCCCTGCCCAGGTCAAGTCCTCATTAGTTCCCATTCGTCCCACAAACTCCTTCTTCAAAGCCCTATCACTCAGTGCAATTTTCCAGTTGATCGTGTGGGGAAGGCCTGAGTCCTGCCTGTCTCTCCCAGCAGCCGCGGTCCCCATGAGAGCAGGTCCTTGGCTGCGCCTTCTTGTCGGCACCCGCCATGGTGCCTGACGGACACTAGGAGCTCCGCACATGTTTGTTGAGTGAATGCACACGTGCACGGATGGGCAAATGAATGAGTCGTTTCAGGAGTCCCTCCTTACTGACGCCTTTCTAGCCCATTTCCACCCCTGTCCCTGCTCCACTCTTGGGGAAGGGGAGAAGTGTCTGCCCCCTTCTTGAACCTTCCTCGGACCGTGGCAGACAAGCAGTGCTCTTGTTAGGGCCCAGTGGATCTCGGGGCTCACACACGCCTGCTCCAGCAGCCCGCAAAGTCCGGAGGAGCCTCGTGTGCCTGGCACCCCTGCCCTTGGCCTGGGTCCCCCATCCCCCGAGCTGGCACGGAGGCTCCGTAAGCGAACGCACGCGCAGATCAATTCGCTCCCGTGTCCCTGCAACAATGAATGACTGCCCCCGTCCTCTGGCCACGGGGACACGAGAGTCTGAGTGGAGGGTCTTCCGGGGAACCTGGGTGCCCATTTCTCAGATTGGGGGGGGTTCTGAGCTCTTGGCATCTCCCTCCTTCTACCAGAGGCCTGCCTACAGGGCTCTGGTCTGGGCAGCGCGGACCCCCCACTGCCGTGGCCACAAGCCACCTCCTCAGGTCCATGGGGCACTAATGGGGAGCCGAGTGTCCAAGAAAAAGCTCCAGCTGGGGCTCGGGGACAAGGGACCGCGGCTCCCAAAAGCGACATGTCACGTGCTCCTGATCTTCCAGCAGGACCAGATTCACCTAGGGAGCCTGTCTTCATCATAAGTGGCGTCCAGGGCCGCCTGTCCCCCTGAACTAAGCCTCACTCTGTCCCTGACTGGGCCCCCAGCCCCCCGCCCACCTTCGTAGCAGAAAAGACCCGACAGCCCACTCGGCCGGGTCCCTCTTCCAAACAAAGAAAGAGGCCCTGCCCGGCCCAGTGTGGTCTCTTCCTGTTTGCTTTGGACGCGGACCACAGGCCCAGCTGGCCAGGATCTTCTGGAAAGAGACTCCAGTTTTCAAAGCTGGTCGGCAGGCAGCTGATTGCCCTTTAATAAGGAGTCTCTGCTCTGGGTGCCGTTGCCAGCAAGCGCCGGGGGCTCGAGAGGGGCCCGAGCCGCGGCTCCCACCCTCCGTGACACCGAGAAGGCCCCGCCACGGCCCACGGCCGGCCATCCTCACGGCCCCCCGGGTGGCAGCGGCAAGTGCCCAACCTCGCCCAACCTCGCCACACGCCTCAGCAGAAGTATCCTCCTCTCCTGCTCAAGCCTGGCCCCCGGCTCCTCCTCGCCCACCGAACGAGACCTCAGACCCTCCACGCACTCGACCCACTGGACTGTCCTCTTTCCGGTGCCTCCTGTGGCTCTAGCCGCAGGAACCTCCCAAAGCCGGGGCGGGGGAGGGGAAGCTTTTCATACCCCCGTGCCTTTACCCATCCCACTTCTGCTACTAGGAGAGCCTTTCCCGTCCCTCCTGTCAAACTCCTACTCATCCTTCAAAGCCCAGCTCAGATGTCACAGCCTTCTCGTGCCTGGTGGCTCCTCTCCATGCCTCACTGGCCTCTGGTTCACGTTTCTATCACAGCACTTAAGAATGGGCCGTCTTGGGGCGCCTGGGTGGCTCAGTCGGTTAAGCGACCAGCTTCAGCTCAGGTCATGATCTCACGGTTCGTGGGTTCGGGCCCTGCATCAGGCTCTGTGCTGACAGCTAGCTCGGAGCCTGGAGCCTGCTTCGGATTCTGTGTCTCCCTCTCTCCCTGACCCTCCCCTGCTCACGCTGTCTCTGTCTCTCAAAAATAAATAAAAAACATTAAAAAAAAAAGAGTAGGCCGTCTTTGTGTTCAAAGCCTGCCACTAGACCTAAGCCCCTTGAAGGAGGACTCTATGCTTCTGTCGACCCCTCCATCACTAGCACAGGGCAGCAGCCCACCAAATACTGGCTAACTGAATGCTAACGTACACAATCCTTGCCATGGCTTCTAGGTCTGGCGTGATCCAGCCCCCAGGGGTGCTCTGGTCCCATCTCAAGCTTTCTTCCCCTGTCACCCCCTGAACTCTGCCCATTGGCCTCTTTCTGTCCCTCAAGCCCACCACGTTCTCCCTCTTCCGGCCGCCTGCAGCAAGGTGCTCCCGGAGGCTCACTTCGGCGAGGCCGCCCCGGGACAGCCCTCCCAGCGCCCCCGGAAGACTCTGAGCGCGATGGGGATGGCGCCCCCCGCAGCAGGCAGGCACCTGGCACACAGGTGACACACGTTTGTGGAACGGACACACATCACTACGAAAATGAGCTGAAGGTTAAAGACGGAACTCAGCGTAGTTCAGACACTTGATCCTCAGGGGGGACTGCCCCCGCCCCCCACCTCACACTTCTTCTCGGGCTCTACCTCATCCACACAAATCCACTACTCAATCCACTACTTAATGCTAATTCTGGGCAATAATGACCACGAACTCATGGTTAGATGTGTGAGGTTATCGTTTTTCCCATACATATTTTAGGATTATTGACTTAAAAACTATTCGCCCAGGTGGCCCCTAAAATCATCTTGTGTACCTGCACGCACCCTGAAATCCTTCCTCTGCCCTGTGTGACTCTGGGGGGGGGGTTCCCTGTGGGCTGTTTCTGGAGTGGGACCTTTCTGCAGGTGAGAAAAAATGTGTCCTGTTAACCTCTTTTTTTTATTTGCTTATTTTATGAGCGAGAGAGAGACTGAGCAGGGGAGGGGCAGAGAGAGGGAGACAGAGGATCCCAAGCAGGCTCCGTGCTGACAGCCCACTGCGGGGCTCAAACCCTCAAACTGTGAGGTCATGGCTTGAGCTGAAATCAAGAGCAGGATGCCTAACTGACCTAGCCACCCAGGCGCCCCCTTTTCCCATTAATCTCCTGACGGGGGAGAAACTGAGTGCTTTGGGCCCCCACCCACCCAAAGCAACCCTCCTATGGGTTCCTATATTTCTGTCTATATTTTGGTCTAGAGAACAAAGGCTCTTCTAAATTTAAAAAAATAAATTAGGGAGACAACTTGGAGGATATTTAAGCGATAGCCACACATGTAGGAGACCTCAGCGGAATAAGAAAAAGTCACCTTTGTCTCAGACGTGGGGGCAAAAAATGCCTCCTAATCAAACACGGAAACAACCAGGAGCCTGGGAGGGGGTGTGGCAGGGAGAGCCCCGGACCAGCAGGCGGGTGCCACCCACACGCCCCTGGGTAAGCTGCTTCTCAGCGCTTGCTCAGTGTCCCCGTCACCTGCGGGGCTGGGCAGGCTGGGTTCTAGGGACAACCTGGAGCCCATCTGTCTGTCCTGAAGGAACAGGGAGGCGGGGACGAGCCTGGGGCCCCAGCACGGGACACGCTCCGGCCCCTTGAGTCCCTGGCCTAGTCCCAGGCTGCTGAGGCCTCCATCCACAGCTGCAGGAGGCTGGTGCGGGCCAGCCCCCCAGGGTGCTTCCTCTGGGAGCCTCAGACTTCGTTCATCCTGTGAGAACCTCAAAAGGGCCCTGATGGGGAGCGAGTTCCTGCTACAGATTTCTAGCCCAATGGAGGGCACTCGGGAGGGAAGGAGCAGAGGGGGGGGGGAGGGGGAAAGGGGGGCAGGTAGTACATGAGCCATGGGGGGGAACACTCCAGGCTGTGGCTCTTGCCTGACAACTGCCATCTGTGTAACTGAGCACCTACTGTCCTTCCACCAGAGCCACACGTCCTGGAACCACACCCAGCTCCAACCCCTACTCCACCCACTTTCCAGTGTGGGGACTCCCCCTGTCTCTTCAGCATGCTCAGCAATAAAACTTCGGGGCGCCTGGGCGGCTCCGGAGGCTAAGTGTCGGACTTTGCTCAGGTCACGATCTCACGGTCCGTGGGTTCAGCCCTGGGTCGGGCCGGGCTCTGTGCTGACAGCCAGAGGCCTGGAGCCTGCTTCGGATTCTGGAACTCCCTCTCTCTCTGCCCCTCCCCTGCTCGTGCTCTGTCTCTCAAAAATGAACAAACGTTAAAAAAAAAAAAAAAAAAGTAAAAAACCAAAACAAACCAGGGTGCCTGGGTGGCTCAGTCAGCTAAGCGTCTGGCTTTGGCTCAGGTCATGATCTCACACAGTTCGTGGGTTCGAGGCCCGTGTTGGGCTCTGTGCTGACAGCTCAGAGCCTGGAGCCTGCTTCGGATTCTGTGTCTCCCTCTCTCTCTGACTCTCCCCTGCTCGCACTGTCTCTGTCTCTCAAAAACAAATAAAAAGCATTAAAAACACAAAACTCGAGCAGAGGGGCTGAAGGACCTGACTTAGGGCTGTGGGAGTGGTAAGGCGCTGGCGCCCCAGCCCCCAGAGAGGGGTGGGAATCCAGGGTGGGGGCTGGGCTGCCTCACACAGTTGGGCCCGTTCCCCACCTGTGAAATGGAAGCAGCTTAAGCTTCTGCAGGTGGTCTAGCCTTCGACTCCAAGGCCTCACGGGAAGCGGGTGACCACAAGATCACAGCGGGGTCTCTGCCAAAGGAATTCCTCACACTTGGGGAGGGGGGTGGGCAGCGGGCACCTAGCCCTGCCCCCAAGGCCCAGGAGGCGGCGGAGGGAAGGCGGAGGGAAGGCTCCCCGGCAGAAACCGAGAGAGAGGGGCAGGGCACACTCCAGGAGCTAAGGGGAAGGGCCCCCCTGGCCGCAGGTGGAAAGAAGAAATCTGGCCCCAGGAAGCCCTTCCTGGGCCTCGGGCCCTGGCGATCCTTCCTTCCACTGCCGCTGAAACAGCTGGGGGCCCGGCCGCAGCATCTGCTGCCACCTACGTCTAGAGCGCAGGGTCTCCTGGGACCCGCTGTACATTTAGGAATAGCCTCTTGTAAAAAGAAGAGGAGGGGAGGGGGAGGGACGGGAGAAAAGGCAAGGCAAAAGAAAAAAGAAAAAAGAGAAAACAAAAAGTTTGCGCTCTCCCTGGGCCTCAGTGTACCGGACTGAGAAGGGGGCGTCGGGAGCAGACGTGGGGTTCTCGGCTTGCATCCCGGTCCTTGGCTCACTCCCCGCTGCCGCCCCGCGGCCCCTCCGCGCCCGCAGCCCCGCACCTGCCCCGCCACCTCGCAGCTCCCCACCCCTCCCCACAGCCCCGCCCCCTGCCGTCCCCTTCTCGCCCGCAGCCCCGCCCCGCCCCGCACTCGCCCCTCCGCACCCGCGGCCTCGCCCCGCACCCCCTACCCCCCACCCCTGCGCCCGCGGCCCCCCCACCGCACTCCACTTGCCGGAGGGACCCCGCACAGGCGCTCGACCCCGGCCGGCCGGGGGCCTCCTCCCCGACCACGTCCGCGCGCCGGGCCGCCACCGAAAACGGCCCCACCAGGACCTGGCTCCTCCTCCCCGTCCCGTCTTTTTAAAGGGAAGTAACCTGACCCGACCACTACTCCTCCCGGTTAACCCCCTTCCCGCCCCCC
>PISW01016363.1:0-13428 GCA_004023785.1 Mungos mungo | reverse complement strand
CAGAGGCTCCTCCTCCTCATGGCGGCTCCTCCTCCTCACAGAGGCTCCTCCTCCTCACAGAGGCGCCTCCTCCTCATGGCAGCTCCTCCTCCTCACGGTGGCTCCTCCTCCTCACAGAAGCTCCTCCTCCTCACAGCGGCTCCTCCTCGTCACGGCGGCTCCTCCTCCTCACAGAGGCTCCTCCTCCTCACGGGGGCTCCTCCTCCTCATGGAGGCTCTTCCAAAACTGGGAAAGCCAAGCGTTCTGAGTCCTTGCCTTCAGCACTTCCTCACTTGGTGACTCCCTTGCCCCACCTCCCTCCTCCTCTGATGTGAACGTGCGCGCGCTCTGTTTAGCGAGAAGGCGACCCCCAGACAGCCAGCGCGGCTTCTCCGTGGTCACGTGAGGAAACGGAGGCGCAGCGCGAACGCTGGCGTCCCGGAAACATACACGGATCTTGCTTGACTCGTGATGCGGCCTCGTCCGGACGAAGCCACGACAAGTAGAGGATGCCGTACTAGGAAGTGCATTTAATACGCCTAACTCGCCGAACATGGAAGCGTGGCCCAGTGGACCTGGGTGTTCTCGGAATACTCAGCCCACAACTGGGCAAAATCCTAAACACGAAGCCGGTTTTATGATGAGGTGCTGACCGTCTCTTGTAATTTGCGAAACACTGTTCTGGAAGTGGACAAGAGAATGGCTGTGTGAGTGCAGAGCGGTGACAAGTGTCTGGGCCACTGACCTTCATGATCACGTGGCTTCGGCACCACGAGAGACGGTGGAAGCCCAGACCACTGGATCGGGGAAAAGATACAAAGCTCAAATTCCAAGTATGGTTTCTACTAAGCGGGTACCACCTTCACAGGTTGAAAAATTGTACGCGGAACCACCGCACGCTGGGAACCTGGGCTGTTTGGAGGAATGAACGCGGCAGCCTTCCACACAGCCAGCTCGGGGTCTCCCCCGGGCCGTCCCCCTCCAGTGCACAGAGCGCGTCTCCGCTCCTCTCATTCAGGGGGAACGCTTTCCCCAGTTTATTCCTTTCTGCTTCTCTCTGTGTTTGGCAGGATTGCCGCTGATGGCGCTGGGGCCAGCGTGCCCACAGCATAGAGACGGCATCCGCGGGGTTAAGTTCCCCCAGAAAGACCTGCGATGGGGCCGTTAGCACCGACTGTCAGGGCGGCGACCATGGCCAATGGGTCAAGGTGCACTTGGCCGTGGGGAACAGTCATGTTCATCAAAGGAAACAGTCCCGCGAAGTTAGTGACTCAGTAACTACAGTGACCGTCCCTCGAAGCTGTAGAGTGACAAGGGTATCTCAGGGGCACGACGCGGTTTTCATGTCTCAGTAAGAACACACACAGACATGCTGAGTCCTCACGGGTCGCCCACAGTGTGCAGGCACGCGGGGGGCCCTGGTGCGCATTCACACTGACCCCTCCCCGTGTGCACCCAGAAGCACGCTTCAGTCGACACGTGATGTGACCGAGGCTCGCAGAGCGAAGTAAAGGTTCCGGGTCACAAAGCCGACCTGCGGCACAGTCGTGGCGCCGGCTCAGCACCAAGGTGACTTCCCATCCAGGCTCTTCCGTGATGCACAGCTATTTTAATCATCTATGGCTACAGCACAGTTTAATCCAAAACTTAGGAGCTGCAAACAGGACACCTTTGTTATCACCAGGAATCGGCCCGTGGGGCCCAGAGTGGCTCGAGCCTCCTCGCAACATGGCCGCTAGCTTCGCCCAGAGTAGGATGGGAGGGCGGGGCAGCCCCTGGAGGGAGGCGTCTTTACGATGTAATTTTGGCAGCAGCACCCAACGACCGACATGTGTGGGAGGGGGCGAGGCAGGGTGCGAGCCCCAGGAAGTGGGGGCCCTGGGATCACTTTGGAGATGGATGGCCCCAAAGCAGCCAGACCTGTAGAAAAGGACCTAAAAATAGGTAATCTCGACATCTGTGCCCTCACCAGACTGGCTTTTCCCAGATTGATTTCATTTTTATTGTGAAAGAAATAATGAAGAGCAATTGGGAAATGATGGCTTTTATCTGGTTGTCATGATGCAGGAAAACGCACACGCCACCCTCACAACGCAGTCCGACGGGACAGGGAGAGATCACGTGACAGGTGAGCATAAGCCGCATTTTTCAATGCACGTTTCAAGCGCCTGCGTGTTTGCGACGGTGATACTGTATGTCCTTGGCACGAGTAACGCGTGTCCTTGACATTTTAGAGGTGAAACCAGCAAAACCGTGTGGACAGCAGCTCTCATGCACCTGCTCTCACCTGGCTCCTGGAGCGACAGGCTGGGCGCCGCCCTTCCAGGGGGCGGGGCCTCCATCGCGGTGCTTCCGGTCTGCTGGGTGACAGCAGTCCCACAGGCAAAGGCTGTGTGCGCCCCGCAGAGCTTGGGCTGTGGGCGGGGCCATCGGCAGGGTGGGGGGTTGGGAGTCCGCACCAGCCAGGCAGCATCCAACCGCACGTCTGAGGGGCACCCGGCAACAAGGCCAGGGTCCGGGGGAGGCCGGGGTCCGGGGGAGGCCAGGGCCCGGGGGAGGCCGGGGTCCGGGGGAGGCCGGGGGCCCGGCTGGCCCAGGGGCCACTTTCTGGGACTCCGACATGAGGAAGGATGTTTGCACCGCTCTTTTTGGCTTGTTCTCTGAGATTCTGGCCTCCTGAACTGGGGGCGAGGCAGACAAGCCAGATTCCTTAAAGTCCGTGATTTTGTCTTTGTTTCTATTTCTTGAGTTCAGCCTTCCAAACGTCAGCCTGTGGGCCTAACGGAGGTCCTGCGGCCCCTGGAAGCACGCGCACCTCCCGAGGCGCCCATCATCAGGTGCAATTCCGTGATTTGTTCCCCCAAGTCCCAGATGAGCCAGTGGAGGCGGGGGCCATGACAGTGCCATCAGAGAACAGGGCGGGGAGGACCTGATGGTCCCCGGCGGAGGCTCACGGGGCTGCCCGGCCTGCCCCTGTGGCCTCACCATACTGCCCTCCCCACTCCCAGGACCAGGTCCTTAACTTTCTGCTCTTGAAACCCACAAATCACATTGGACCAGCTACTGTGCTTTGGAAGCAGGTCAGCGATGCTCAGAAGAAGCATCGCAGCTCAGAGAGGGAGGGACAGTCATCGCAGGGAAGCCCAGCCCCTGCACCTGCCCGCCACCTCTCCCCAGGGGCCCCAGAACCCTCTTCCCAACACGTGAGCGCAGCCCCCACAGCCTGCACGCCTCCAGCTTCTCCTGCCATCAGCCCCCCGTGCAGCGTCCGGCCCCCCCAGCTTGCTTCACCCACTACTTACGCCAACACCGACAGACTCAGGCGCCCTGGGAGAGCGACAAGAGGCTGTGCCTGCTCAGGTTTCTGTTTTGTTCTCAACAAACACTTCACGAGGACCTGCGGTTCTCCCGGCACCATGTTTGGGTGGGAACGCACACCCATGTCCGTTCACATGTCCTAGTGCATGGTGGGAGGTGCCAACGGGGTAAGAGAGGACAGGCCAGGGGCTCAGAGGCAAGGGGAGCACCGAGCATCACTTGGAGGCAGCCGTAGGGTTTGGGGGACAGAAGGGTCCTGGAGCTGCCATGGGGCTGGCTGAGGCCGTATTGGGGATCCTCAGAGAACTCTCTTTCTTCCTTTAAACGTTGGTCCTTTCCGTTCTCGGAAATTCCTCTCGGTGTGTGGAAGGTAAGCCTTCATTTGCAACATATATGTGGCTCCTTACTTTTTCTCGTGCTTTCATGCATTTTGGAGGGAAATTGGGGAAGGTTCTGTCAAGGATTGTTAGGCAGACACAATTTTTAAATGGAAGCTTGACATTCTGCGCATTTGATGAAATCAAAGGGCCTTTGAGCGACAGTTGGGCTAATCCTTGCTGTTTGGAGCCCGGCTTCTGCTTTACAAATATGCGGACTGAGCGCCAGTGATAAATGGAAACAATAGCGTAACGGTTCGTCCTCTGCTGATCCATATCCAAATAGGCTATAAAAATGGTAATGTATGTATTCATAATTAACACGCTAACCATAAATCATCTCAGAGCTAAATTATTAAAACAATGAAATGCACACATCTCTATTAGGGATGAGAATTTATTTGTGGAAAAGTTTGGGAGTCGGAACTCAACCTGGCGAAGCGAACTTGCCCCTTCTCCTTCACGATGACAGAGGAAAGCAGGTGCGTGTCTCACCCCTCTAGTGGAGGAAACGGGACGGGCCAGAGTGACCAGCACGAGCCACGCTGGACCGAACAGGGAGAGAGCCACGGGGCTTTGTGATGGGTAGTGCCCAGGCCAACAGAGTTAGAGCACAAAGTCTGGGTTATCTCCGGTGAGTCTCTCACCACTTGGAAAGTTTCTCATGAAGGGTCGTAGGACCTGGTGCGCAGGGACCGTTGTGTCCCTCCCTTTCCAGGCAGCATGAGGTCACACAGCTAGTAAGAGCCCGGCCCAGACCGAGGTCTCCAGGAACACGGGGTGATGGCGCCCGGGACCTGTGCCGGCTGGCGGGTCGGGCTGACCTCATCTGCCGGGAGCTGGGGGAGGCCGGGGCCCAGCTGGGAGGGTCCCTCCTCCCTCCAGGGCAGCAGGTGTCAGCCTGGAGACCTCCAGTCGTCACAGGGTGGGGCCGAGGCCGGAGCGCCTCTTCTGACCTGGGTCTGGTGCGTGGAGCCCACGACCTCCTCCCCGGCGGGGCCCAGGGCGCCGTTGTCTCCGTGGGGCTGAGGGCTGCGTGCCCGGCGCCTCGGCAGCGAGTCCCTGCCCAGCACGTCTGAAGAATTAACTCTATGGCACAAAAGTGATGCCCACGCAGTGAGGACCTTCCACACGGCTGACTTTCTTTCTCTACAAATGAAAGAAAGGAAAGGAAAATAAGAACGTAGGGAGCAAAGCTGAGGTTACGTGACCTGCTCCCGCCTGTTCATCACGGACCGCAGGTGGTTTGCTCACTTCACAGGAGAGAGATGGGCCCAGGGTTCGAGTTCCAGTTCTATGAAATTGAAGCCCATGTTTCTTGTGCAAATGCAGACACCTGCACACGCAAAGGCACACACACATGCACGCGCACAGACATGCGCGCACACATGCCTTCCACACGTGCACACACGCACGCACACACGCCAGGCCAGAGGGATGGTGCAGCCCTGCCTCCTTCATAGTGGTCTCTGTCTGTCCCTCCTCAGCCGCCCGGCTCACCTTCACTTGTCTGCCCTTAAGCCGGCGACATCTCTGACCCGAAGCCCAGGCAGGGATCTCCTGAGTGGCTTCGAGCTCAGAGAAGAGGCTGGGCCACGTCTGCATCCCGAATGTCCCTCCCCACCTTCTGAAGTCACACCGCGTCAAGTGAGGTTGTTAAGACTTCCTCGTCGAGCAAGAAGCCGGTGCGTCTGTCCTCAGAGACAGGAGGGTTGACTGGGAACGTAATAATCACCAGGACGCCAAGCATTCCGGACGCACCGGCCGTGCTTCCGGCGTCGGTCCATACCAGGCCCCCCAGGCCCTCCGGGTAGGCATCGTGACGCCCACCTTCCAGCTGAAGACATTGAGAACAGAGACGTTCAGTGACTACTCAAGGCAACACAGCAAGGGGGTGGAAAGGCAGAGGCTCACCTTCCACGACCGTTTGCTCTTCATACTCTGAGGTTGTGCCTCCTCATTACGTGGCCCCCTCCTCACACACTGCCCCGGCCCCTGTTGGGTCCCGTTCCGTGACATGGGACAGCTCCTTTGCAGCTGCTCTCAGAGGCGCTGCCAGAATCAAAATCAGGGTGAGGTCAAGGGTGTGGAAGGGGCACCTGTGCGGACGGGGCGGCCGCTGAGAGCACTGACGGGTTTAGCTCTAGACGGTTCGAGTCAGCGTCAGGCCCGCGCTGCAGTCTCAGGAAGTGAGAACAGGGGTGGTTTGGATGCCGAGGACAGCATGTCGGGCCCCCGCTGGGTCTCCCGCGCACACGGTCCAGCGGAGCTGACCACACGCCTAGTCCACACGGAAGCGGAGTCTGCGGTGTTTGTGGCTGTGCTCACAAGTCCCCCGGGTCCGGGGAGGGCAGGAGATCAGCCTCGACCAGATCGCCTGGTGGAAGTGACGCGTCTGGAAGTCCCAGGGCACGTGCTTCTTCCTTCCTGCTCGTCTCTTCTTCCAGCAAGACCCGCCTCCCGCCCCTGAGCACGCAGCATGGCCCTGAAACTAGATCTTTGCGAGTGAAAATACAATTCCAGCCTGTGCGTCCTGGGAGCCCCAGAATGCAAGATAGAATTGAGTGTGGTTATTAATCTTATGGTTTTTACGTAAAGCAACTGATCTTTTTAAAAGCAGGAGCACCAGAGTCACCTTCCGTATCAGGCACACAACGACCCTGGGCATGCACCAATCCCACGGTGCCCGAGTGCACGCCGCTGCCAGCTTGTAGCCAGATGCCGCGCAGAGCTGAGGTCGCCTGTGAACGCACAGCTGCAGCCATGTGCCTGGACACAAGCACACGCGTGGGCACTTGGCAGGACTGAGGGTGACTTATACCACATGACGCTCAGGTCCAGTGCACCTGACTTTATTCATTGGAAGCCCTTGCGAGAAGTGTCAGGACACTAAGGAACGGAAGGCGTTCTGCAGACGGCTAACGAACAGCTCACCTGATCCACCAGGAAGCCGCCGGCACGGTCCCCGTGCCTGCAGATGGACCAGGATCTCAGGGGTCTGCCCCCTTGCACGGGTCCTGCACCCCGGTTCAGGCGGGGGTCTTCCTGAGCGCATTGGACGGCGGCTCCTGGCAGATGGAGACGTGAAGGCACGCAGCCTGGCCCCCGCGGCCGGCAGACTCCCGGGAAGGGCTCCTGCGTCTGCTCCCAGGCTCTCGGGACGCAGGCCTCAAAGCGGGACAGCCCTTTGCAGGTGGTGGAAAGCACCGCCCCATAACCAAGTTCACCTTGAGCAGCTCTGATTGTCTCCCTGCGCTGTCATTCCAGGATCTGAGCTGACCTCGGTGGCTGCTGGCTGCTCCTGAAACCAGCAGGCGCTTCTGCAACTGCCCTCCCCGCTCTCTTCCTTTGCTTTTTCCAGCACAGTGATTTTAGGCGGAAAGGATTCCAGAACACACACCAGGAAATTACATGCTCTTGGTTGGAGCAAACTGAATAGACAAGGACATGAATGACAAGGGTCCAGTTAATCCAAACTGAAAGCTTGCTTGGCTCTGGTGAACACAGCCCCAGCCAACGTGACACAGGGTCAGTGGCTCTCAGCTCACCCACATGGGGACGGTGCCTCTGAGCCCCTTCTCCCCCAATCCTGTGCCCCTCCTGGGGCGGGGGCGGGGCTGCCTGCCTTTGGAGATGAGCCAGGGCAGCGTGGCTCCGGACTGACGTCTGAAGCCAGAGTCCTTGGCTGGAGTCTCATCTGTGGATGAGGACTTCTCCGCGTGGTAGTGAACTTCCATTTTCTCCCACGCGCTGTGGCGGAGCGAAACCAGCGATGCCGGTCCCCGGCACCTGGGGACAAGTGCCACCCCTCATTCCATCCCACGATCGTCACAGACGTCAGCAGAGCCCGTGGGGCGGCAACGCCTGGGAAGCAGAGGGCACACCTCAAGTCCCAGCGGCGTCCTCTGTGCGCACAGGCTCTGGTGGGGGTCGATTCCATCTCAGTGTGAAATTCCTCGGTTATTTTAGTTGATAATGAACTTTGAAAGGCAGGGTCCCCAAATATCATATTATAATTTCATTTCACATTATAACTACATCAGTCTTTCATAAATAATTTTATAATAAAATGGAATTTTAATCAAATGCCCTAGACACTTATGCTTTTAGTGATTCTCAAATAAGCAGCCGACAATATTTTAGAAATGTGAAAAAATAAGGACGTGGGGTATGTTCAGGCAGGAGGAAAAGGCTGCTGTGGAGCCACGCGGATGTGAAGCCGCGCATCCTGGTGTGGCTTCCAGGGTCCGCCTGGGGATTGGGTGATTCCTTCCAGGGATCCAATGCCCTCACGCATCTCGGGGCTGGGAGTGGGCTTGGCGGGGAGTCGGCAGTCAAAGCATGTTTGGGGGAAGGTTAAGGGAAAGAAGAGAGAGAAGCAAGAAGGAAGGAGCCGGCCGTCCCACGTGTCCTTGCTGGGACTGTGTCCGCCCCCGTCTGTCCCCTCCTGAGGGATCGGCCTCTAAGCCGGAGTGGGGGCTGTGCCGGCCTCTCTTGTCTGCCGGCCTCGTGGTGGTTTCCACTGCTGGTTTGTTCATTCAGCAGGCATTCCGGGGGCACCTTCTACACGTACTTGTTCGTGCGCACCTGCTGAGGGCCCAGTTTCTGGGCGTCTCGGTCCCTGTCTCTGTGTGTGCACACGCGGCCCAGAATCCAGGCAGACACCATGGCCGTTGTCACGGCGGTGGACCAGCGCCCGAACCAGGCTCCGGCGTGTGGGTACAGGGGACGGGCAGCAGCTTCAGCTGGCCAGCTGCGGTCAGCAGAGCTTTCCAGAAGAGCCTGGAAGGGTCTGCGCGAGTCGGCAAGGCGGCCCAGCATCATCGTGCGAAGTCAGCTAGAGGATGGAGAGCCAGTGAGTGGATGCTGGGGACGCTCTGTACAGGGCTAGTGGCTTTGGCACTTGAGTCAGCGGCAATATAATATTTATATTGTGTATATATTATTACATATATTTACTATAATTTTAGAGGTCCTTCATATTTAAACAACGTCAGGGTCCCGCAGGGGTTGTCAGAGAGCACAGGGCCCCCTGTCCTCCTCACTGAGCCCTGGCCATGAGACCGCCTCGCGGACGAGAGGACCGTGGCCTGGACGGGAACCAGCTGGCGCACTCTGACCTGCGAGCCCGTTCAGACCTCGCGGCGTCCAGACGCGTGTTCCTCCCAGGCCGCGGGTGGGCCTGGCGTCCCCCTCTGACGTGTTATCACGTGGGCACGTTGAGTAACAGCCACCCGGGGCACCCTTTCCCCTTAGACCGCGTGCTGGAGGCCGCCGGAGGCTCGTCCCCCCGACACCATCGGGGACACTGCCTCCTTCTGAGAACGTAACACAGACGAGTCATTCAGTCTGCGACCACGGGAGCTGCCTTGAGACCCGGCCAGGCCCCGGGGCGTCGAGTGTCCCCGTGGAGCGGTGTCCCTCGCACCGAAAGGCCCCTTCGTCTTCCGTCCCTGTTGAAGGACACTTGTTGGCTCCTGGGTTCTGCCGGTCACGGCCACGGCTGCGGTGAGCAGTCATCACAGCGCGTCGTGTGGACCGCACGCTTCTGGTTCTCCAGGCGGCATCCTCGGGGGGGGGGGGGGGGGGGGGGGGGGCGGCCCTGCCGGGTCACGTGAGCGTCCGGGGGCGGGGCCGGGAGACTCCGCCCCCTGCACTGTCCGCTCTCCGGGCGGTGGAGGGGGGACAGACGCCAGGTCGCGCTGCCCCGGCCTCGCCGGCTCCCTCCGCCCTGCTGGGCGCCAGGTGCTGCCTCGGGCGTCTCCCCGCGGCTGAGGCGGCCTCTCCTCTCCTCGGGCTGCTTGCCGTCTGTGTATCTCCTTTTGGACAAGTGTCTGTTCAAGGCTTTTGCCCATTTTCTAATCCGATTGTTTCTTTCTTTCTGCTCAGTTTCTGAGAGTTCTCTAAGTGTTCTGGATACAAGTCCTTTGTTGGATTTGTGAATTGCAAATATTTCCTTCGAGTCTGCAGTTTATCATTTTACAGGGTCTTTTGCAGAAAAAAAAATTAACTTCTGTGAAGTCCGCGTATTCACATTTTCCTCCCGTGTCGTGCTTTAGACATCGTGTCAATGAATTCATCCTCCGCCAAAGAGATCTCCTCCCAAAGGCTTTATAGTGTTATGTTCAACTATATGACACGTGTTCAGTGCTTTTGTACAAGTGGTACAGGTGGTCTGTGAACCTGAACTTCAGGAAGATCCCTCCGGGTGCAGAATGTATCGAGGGGCTGATCGTGGAGGCAGAGGAACTGGGTGATGCAGGGGACAGGGAGGGCGCAGAGCCAAGGGGAGGGACGTGATATCACGGGACGTTGGCACACATGTGTATCTCTGTATCCATGTGAGCACACGCATGTACACATGTACATATATGTATGCACTTGTGTGTGTGCATGTGTGCGTCACATCTGACTAGTCATGTGGAGAAACCTCCTTCACCCCAACTCCTGAGATTTTCTTAAACCTTTAAAATGAAATATTTTAGTGTCTGGAAAAATTATTTTGAAAGAAAATTTTTTTAAAAGACAAATTATTAATTTGTATGCATGCGTGTGCACACAGCAGTTTAGGGAGTAGTAGTTTCAAACGGGGATCTTTCGTAATCTTTACTAAGTCAGGTTATTCATCCGTATGTTGCATGAAAGGCCCGAGCTGCACGCGCTTGGTCGAGGTGGGCAAACCTTGGATCTGATGTTAATCACGTGCAGCGGTGCTTCTGTGTCTTGCCCTGGGCATTAAAACATATAGTGCCTTTGGATTTGAGAAATTAGGCTTTGAATCTTGTGCTACGGAAGAACATGAAGCAGTTTTTAAATGATCTTGGGGAACCACCCCAGACCCCACGATGGATCAGCAAGACCCAGGCAGGAGGAAGTTAAAGCTGTAAAGGCAGAAGCAAAGAATCAGCCCCGACTCGAAAGCAGGACAATGAATTACTG
The DNA here is from genome assembly GCA_004023785.1 of Mungos mungo. Lineage (NCBI taxonomy): Eukaryota > Metazoa > Chordata > Mammalia > Carnivora > Herpestidae > Mungos > Mungos mungo. The sequence goes on along the minus strand of PISW01016363.1, from coordinate 2,814 downwards.
GTCGCACAGCCCCCGTGGTGTGCCGCCTGCTGTCTGCCCACATTGATTTAGGGCCACCCTGCACGGCAAACAGTAGCGATGTCCCGGTGCTTGTGACGCACGTGACGCCGGCTCCCGGTGGCCTGTGTTACACGCGGCGCAGGACCCTCTGCAGCACAAACCTTAAAAAACTCCATTATCCCCACTTTCTGAACTTACATTTCACGTTAATGATATTCATGGCTCCAGGCGACGGGGCCCGCAGCGCCCTTGCTGGATACGTCAGCCCAAGCGTGCGTGCTCTCCCATATTTTTGTTCTGTCTTTTCTAGCTTCTGGGAAAAGGCAAAATGGGCTGTAAAACCGTTGCAGGCTGCTGCGTCCCGTGTCCCCACGCAGCCTTTCCCCCAGCACAGCCCGAAATAGAACATGCTCGGCTCCGGACCCTGTCATTTTTGTCTTTTTGTTGGTGGTGGCTCGGGATGCTGTGGGCACCATTCCTGAGAGTCCTGGGCCTCCGTTTTGGGGAGGTTTGCACTGATTTCTCAGCTGTTTTATTTAGTTGCAGGTGGGATCTGATCTGAACGCATGTGTCGAATTCCAGTGTTTGTGGTGGTGACCACAGGACTATTGACCAGAGGGAAAAGTCAGGTGTGTGTTTGTGTGTGTGTGTGTGTGTGTGTGAGAGAGAGAGAGAGAGAGGGACCGAGGAGGCTCCCCTTCGCCTCCACAGAATTCAGTATTTCACTGTCTTTGGCCTCAGGGGGGAAAATACCTCAAATTTTCAGAATTGATCTCAAATATAGTTATGACTTCTTTTTTGCTTAAATATTTGTTTTCCACTATTTAAAAGCCAATTTTAGGGTAAGGAAGTTCTTTCCAAGTCTGTCTTAAATCACTCCTGTTATAGGAAACATGTTTTCTTTTCTTTTTGCCTCGTTCTTCCAACTTCAGAGAGCGCGGCCTACCCGATGAACGTTTTCTTCAGGGCCGTTCACAGATACCCAGCTGGCAACTGTGTCTATCACCTCTGGATCTTCATTTTATTCATTTATTCAACAAGAAAATAGTGAATCCTACGTTGTTTTCAGCTCCGTCCTGGGTACTGGGCAGCAAAAGATGAAAACCGAGTGGCAAATCCCGGTGGCATTTCCCTACCTGTTGAGAGATCAGATGGATAAACAAGTGCCAACCGAGGAAGCACTTGCTGTGGGCAGGTTGGCGCTGCCCTGCACTTGAGCAGGTGCCCCCCAGACCAGGGGCCGTAGGCTTTGGAAGAGTGGGGCTGGACCTGCGCCCCATTATCACGGCTGCGACTCCACCACCAGGACTGACTGCCAACTGCTCTTTACAAAGGAGTAAACAGGCGATTACGACATGGCAGAACCCTTTGAGGGGGCCATTCTCCAAGTCTTAGGGGAGGGGAAGCTTCTAGAATGCTGTGGGGGAGGCAGTTGTGGAGGTCAGACAAGGCTTTCCAATAGAGGTGTCTGCCATTCTTCACGGCACAGAGGACTTCCAGGTACCCCAAGCTATGGTCTGAATGATTGTGTCCCCCGCACCCCCCTCACAAATTCACATGTTGGAATCTAATCCAATCTAATCTTCCTGATGGTACCAGGAGGTGGGGCTTTTGAGAGGAGAGCTGCACAGGAAGGCGGGGTCAACATGACTGGGGCTAGTGCCCTTATAGAAGAGAGCCCACAGAGCTCCCGCATCCCTTCCTCCACGCGAGGCCACGGCGAGAAGTGGGCAGCCTGAGAGAGGTCCTCACCTGACCCGGCCAGCACTCTGATCTTGGGCTTTCAGCCTCCGGAACCGGGAAATGTCTGTTGTTTCTGAGCCACCCAGTGTCTGGTCTTTTGCTACAACAGCCGGGCCAGATGGAGACGGCCCGCGTCTGGGCTCATTTCTAGAACATACTTTACTCCTCAGGGTTCTGAAGCTAAAGAGTGAACCGCTCAAGAAAAAGGAATTACTTCTTATGTGTGTTCACAAGGCTGGGTCCGTGTCTGGCACAGAACTATCGCCTAATAACCAATCAACGTGAAATAATCCAATTAACGGATGGGTTTAGTTGAGTGGTGTGCTGGCAAATGCTTGATAACTGGCTACCCAAAAACATATGAACGCATCAAACAAAGCTCTGATCTGTAGCATCGGCCAATGTCTGCGGTGGAAATACTGCCGCCGTGGCTGATTCCAAGCTACCGATGTGACGTCAACCGGCTCCCAAGATTCCCGAGTGTGGCCGTGGCTCTGTTCTGATCAATCACCCCCAGACGGGCCACTTTTGCAGATTATCTTGAATTACAAACAGTTAAGACTGAAAAGACTCCGGAAGAACACTTCACCTTCCTCATCTGCCTAAAAACCTGAGCTGGGGGAGCTGCTCCAGGGCCAGCGCTGTCCGTGTGAGGACGTGCGATGGGAGCGAGGGCTGCTAGACGGGGTGGGAAAACCTTCCAAGTCTGTGAAAATCCCTCTCTGTGCGCCATTGTCTCCAACTGGCCCAGCAAACATTTGCTCACCAAACATCTACTCTTTTTCATCTTCACGTGAGTTGGCATTCCTTCCCTCCGAGGTTCCGGAGCCCTACCCCTCCGCTGGGCTCGGGATGCCAAATGCACCTGACTGCCTCTGGAATCTCACACCTGTGTGGGTTCCCTGTATGTGTGATACTAAATTTGGTTTTCTCCTATTACTCTGTGTCACGTCAATTTATCCCTTAGGCCAGAAGAACCTTGAAAGGCAGAGGAAAAATTTTCCTCCCTCACACTCTCAGCTCCAGGACACCGTTGGCTGTTGCCTATTATCCAAGTCATAAATGAGTGAA